>JAEQBH010007429.1:0-100867 GCA_016808115.1 Tetrastigma voinierianum | reverse complement strand
GAACCAAGCCTTTAGAAAAATTTTCGTAAGAACGGATTTATCAACCATTTTGGAGCAGATTCAATTTAAATGTCTTACAACGATAATGCAAACTTCTAGGAAAATCTAGATGCAGAAGTCACGCCAACTTGAAAATGCAATGAAAGATAACAATAACATCAAATCCTCGCAAATGCGAGTCAAATTTTGCAAAATCACCTCACCAGCCTTTTCGTAACCAAATTTATCATGATCTCACAAGCAGACAAGAAAAGAACGAAACGTGTCAAAACTTTTGAAGACTTGAAGATAAGACAAAAATTTTGTACAAAAGTTGATGACACTTTTCAACTTTTCATTTATTAGGCACTTATGTGTATAGTAAATTTGTATAGTAATCACTTGTCCTTTGAGGACACTTATCCTCCAAACTTAAATATTTAGGTAGGTATCCTTATCTTTTAAGTTTTGTCCTTAGTCTTTCCAAGTTCTATAAATAACTTGTTGTACATACGTGAAGAGCATAATAGGGAGCAATAATAGATATCATAGTGGATAGTGCATAGTTGAGAGAGAATTGAGAGAGTTTTTAAAGAAAGTTTGTAATCAAAAGTTTGAAAAAATAAATTTGTAAGTATTTCTTTCATATTGCTTTTGTTCTTACTTTATTCTTTGTGTTAAATTTATTTATTTAGGGGAACAAAGGGGTAAAAGATAAGCAAGGGAAATGGAGTTTTGATTTTAAAATTTTTTCTATAATAATAATTAACCTACATGGATCCTGTTGTCATCTTTCTTATCCTCTATTGAAATTATAGAGTCAATCAACTAATGGTATCAAAGCCCTAGGTTTTGATAAGATAAAAGAAGTAATCATATATTACACGATAATACACACACACACAATAATTATTATTACATATTATTATTATTATTATTATTATTATATTCTTCTTATAGCAAAAGATAAATCTATACATAATCTCCCTTTAAAACCCTGATTTAAAATCAAAATTTTAAAACATCACTTTGTGTCAAAAGATAAACCCCCCACCAAAACTAGACAAAGTCTTTCTAAACGCCTTTCTGCGGCAAAAACGGATAACCGGTCATGGGTTAAGACTAAAGACTCTAGTTTTAAAATTCATCTTTCAAAACATGGGTTTCAAAAATTAACTGTTATAAAAATTTTCTTTTCTAAGAAATATGATAATAGGATCCACAGGTTGACTATTATTATATAGAAAAATTTTAAAATTAATTCAAGTTCCCGTCAGACGATCGATTTTTCCAAATAAAAAAATTAAAAACAAAGAACAAAATAAAAAACAAAAGAAGTGAAAGAATTTTTACTTTTATTGCTTCAAGGAAATGTACAAGGTTGGAGTTGCAAGTTGCAAACTCTCGTAAGAACAAAAGAAAGATGAAAGAAATACTTACAATTTATTGCTTCAAAGTTTTGATTACAAACTTATTTTCACTACTCTCTAACTTCTCCACTTACATTCGCTTCTCTCAATTTGGCCTTTTATTGTGACGCCTAAACCTCGGGGTCCGTTTGACTACCCGTCAACCCACGGAATACAAGTGGATGTCGGGTTACCCGACGCCCTCAGAAAATCTAGTAGAGTCTCCTCAGACGGAGCTCTACCCAAATACAACACCTATCCCAAATGAAATTCAATGACCACACAGTGGTCTCATACAACTAAACCGAGTAAATAGCCACTTGGGCCCCTGCATCATCACCTCACAACGTATATCCACAGGATCACAACATGAGTAAACGCACCACTGGGCTCCATAAGCAATACCCATAAAACATACCAACTATGAATCCAACTATATCCAATAGTTTTAAGAGTTCAAATGTTTTTACTCTTATACAACACATATATTACAATTAGAGAATTCTAATACATGTAGAACATCATAACCCAAAGCCACAATCCGGCTTTCTTCAAACCACAAATTCTAGGACAAGCCGTCCTCGCACGCTCCAGACCCAAAAGGTATCCTCGATTGGGTGAAGAATGCTCGTAGTGGAATCGCCTCCTTGCGGGCAACTCTCTACCTAAGTGCAAAGCAATGTCTAAATAAAACACACATTCAAGCAAATGCATGATCCTACTGAATGTCTAACTATCATCTCGTAATCGAGTCCTCATCGATCTCCCCACACTCGCCTAAGCCTCGTATGAGAATTATTATTTTATTTGCTCAGGATGTCCTCCATGTGTAGTATATATCAATTTGGTCGGCCCGACGATATTATTTCAGGGACTACTCCTCCATGTATATCAACTGGCCGCCTCCGACGATTGATATTTTGGTGGACTGTCTCCACTAATTATTATTTGTGAGACTACATCTTCCTAAATCATTCTCTCAATTACTCATGCACTCACCCTACCGTCCTGTAGTGTCCCAAGGCATATGGAATGCATGATGTCAATTCCATTACAGCTTCATAACACATGCAAATATATAAAAATGCATATATTCACATAAAAATTAAATCACTCAATCATGTTATGTAATTTCTGTCATCACACCAAAATTAGCTCACGTAATAATGATCAAACACGAGCAATTTACTTGAATTACTCAACTAAACACATTAATCAATAAAATATTTGAGAATGACGTTTCAGGAATAGTGAAACCCCTGCTACTATTCCCAAAAATCATGAAATCATCTGGCTCACTTAGTGAACTCCTACTTCACTCGCCTAATACCTACTCTATACAGCGCTCAAAGCACCATTTAATCCATAAATCAACACACAATTAACCCAAACAGCCCCTACCCATGGATTGTGCAGAAACGGACCTCAAAAAAATTACAATAATTCGGTCCCAAGTTTTGGGACCGATCAAACGGCCGTTCAAGGCCTCAATCCAACCGAAACATTGAAAACACTTAAATAAAAGGTAAACCCAAGTGTGGAGAAACCTCACCACGGAGCTTGGAGGAAACCCTAAATCCGCATCACGTGAAGCCCTCTCCGTCGTGAGCAAATCTTTCCTTCTTGTCCCGAAGATCACGACTGGTCGATTGCCTGACATTCTGAGAGAAGTGGCTCTCTCTCTAGAATTTAAAATTTGGAGCTCACTGCATCAATTTCTGCATTTCACGTTTTTTTGGCTCTTTTTCAATCGGAGAAGGTCACTGCTCAATTTCACATTTAGCTCATTCAAAACAAATTCCAAATGACCATTATGTCCCTTCTTTTCCCAGTTTTGACATTCTAAGACTATCTCGGCCATCCATTTCTCATTTCTCTACCATGCCAAAGGGCACATGAGTACGGTTATATGTGATCGACTTCGTCGCATCGTGATCAAGCGACAGACCCGAACCGCGATGCCTCGAAAAACGTGTCAACTCCGATTGTCTCGGAATTCTACGAAATTAGACGTGCTCGCTAGATTTTGCGAGACGATTCCAAAGGTGAAATCCATTTCGTCATCCGAGATCTAGAGAATAAATTCCGGATTTTTTTAACCGAAATAACAATTTTGTAACCGAAATTACGATTTTGCCTTTTTTCCAAAATTTGGAATTTCTCGGGTCTTACACTTATGCTCTACACTTATGTATACACAAGTCATTTATAGAATATGGGCATGCTAAAGACAAAACTAAAGTGATAAGTATAAAGCTACATAAAAATTTAACTTTGGGGACAAGTGTCCTATAAGGACAAGTGATCCACTATACATATCATAAATGCCTAGTACCTTGAAATATGTACAATTGAAAAGTGTCTAGCACATGACACGTTTTTACATCAACTTTTGTACAAAATGGTTGGTCTTATCTTTAGTTCTTCAGATCTTTTACACGTTTCTTTATTTTCTTGTTCTGCCAGAGATCAAGATAAGTCGATTCAAAGGTCAGATGAGGACTGTTTTCGCATTGTTGTGCAAGATTTGACATCATTGTTATCCTTCCATTGCAATTCCCTAGATTGGCATAGCTTCGCATCTAGATTTTCCAGACGCTGCGATCATCGTTGACGAAGACATCATGGTGAATTTGCTCAAAGTCAAGTTAATAACATCAAATCTCATAACAAAGGTAAAAACTAATCCTCAGCACTTTTCAGAATCAAAGCCTGTCTCCGATCTCACAAGCAGACAAGAAAAGAAAGAAACGTGTAAAAGATCTGAAGAATTAAAGATAAGACCATTTGTACAAAAGTTGATGTAAAAACGTGTCATGTACTAGACACTTTTCAACTGTCCATATTTCAAGGTACTAGGCATTTATGATATGTATAGTGAATCACTTGTCCTTATAGGACACTTGTCCCCAAAGTTAAATTTTTAGGTAGCTTTATCCTTATCACTTTAGTTTTGCCTTTAGCATGTCCATATTCTATAAATGACTTGTGTGTACATAAGTGTAGAGCATAAAACAATTGAGAGAGAAGCGAATGTAAGTGGAGAAGTTAGAGAGTAGTGAAAATAAGTTTGTAATCAAAACTTTGAAGCAATAAATTGTAAGTATTTCTTTCTTCTTTGTTTTGTTCTTACGAGAGTTTGCAACTTGCAACTCCAACCTTATACATTTCCTTGAAGCAATAAAAGTAAGAATTTCTTTCAGAGTTTTATAATTTTGATTTTAAACCAGGGTTTTTGGTATAAGAGAGGAAATGGTATCAGAGCACTTGTATGTTAAAGAAGAAATCACTATTATTAAAACATCATTTCGTGTCAAAAGATAAACCCCCCACCAAAACCAGACAAAGTCTTCCTAAACGCCTTTCTACGGCAAAAACACATAACTGGTCATGAGTTAAGACTAAAGACTCTAGTTTTAAAATTCCTCTTTCAAAACATGGGTTTCAAAAATTAACTGTTATAAAAATTTCCTTTTTCTTTAAGAAATATGACAACAAGATCCATGTAAGTTAACTATTATTATAGAAAAAAAATTAAAATTAATTCCAGCTCGGGCTTATCTTACCAATTTTCCCTAAATAAAAAAAAAATTAAAAACAAAGAACAAAATAAGAACAAAATAAAAGTGAAAGAAATTCTTACTTTATCGCTTTCAAGCAAATGTACAAGAATGGAGTTGCAAAGTCAGAACTCTCATATGAAATTCTCTCTTTCTCTCTTCTTCCAACTCTATCTCTATTTTATCTTTAACACTTTCATTTATAGAAAGTGGACATACTAAAGACAAACCTAACTTGATAAGGCTATGGCTACCTAAAAATGTTCAAATGAATGACTTTGAGGACAAGTGTCACAAGTAAAGCTTGAAAATAAAACATATACTCGACAAATGGTCAATCCATGATTTATCACAAAGTGTCTAGTACTTTAAATATGGACATGGACAAATGTCGTACTACACTTTTTACATCAAAACTTTGTGACAAATGAGTTGAAATTTATCTGTTCTCCAAAGTTCTACACGTTTCTTCTTAGATGAGGATGAATCTAGTTCTAATAAGGTCGGGCCGAGGGCGCTCAGGACGCCCAAAACCGGTGTCCGTGACTACCACAACCTCGCGAGGTCCATATGTTCAGATACGAGACACACACATGGAGTAAAATAGCCATAATGTGGGCTCCATATATCCATACTCATAAAACAAATATCTCAACTATATTCTCATAGTTTTTCATGTTTGTTCTACAAAAGATTTATACATATTTACAAAATATTTACTTAAAGCCACATTTCATTTTCTTTCTCTCAAAAGCCACCTCTCGCTACGCACCATCTCCCTGATACCCTGCACCAGCGGTCCCACGAGACGGTGAGCAAAGCCCAAGAGAAAGTTTTCCTACAAGGGTTACTCCCACCTTAAAATGCATATGCATGGCATATAAACAAACAATCACATTCCATACAATTATTCACTATTATATGAAATGTCTATATCACGCATGACAGAACCCTCATATGCTCACCACTGAGTCCCAACCGACTCCCTCACACCCGGGAACGCCAAATGATATAAAACCAAATACAAAGGCCCCGACTAAACCATTGGAAAACCCTCCAATTTATTTATCAAAGTCTTTTTCCTTTATTTAGGGCCACGGATTCAAGTTTACACCGCAGACGCCGCACGCCTTTTTCAACATTTCACGAACTTCACATCGCTGGATTCATGTCTAACCGTGAATAACTTGTGGGACTTTCACCCCTGGGATCTACTCCCAATCCTGTTCGCCCAAAACATGCACTTTATCATTTTGATCATTTACACACTCGTGAATCTCTACCTCGACTCTCATTCCATTTTTCCTCGAAGTTCACGACCATTCACCAACACCGATGAATAAACCTTACCCCGCACCCACACCCGACCTCGACGCGATGTGACTGCATATGAAATGCATAATGCCAATGTATTTTTCTCCTCATGTTACATGCATGAATGAGCACTATACGAAACATTTACATACCATGGACAATAATTATAATTTATACATATAATCTACCACCACAAGCCAGTCCATATTAATACATTAAATGTATGCATCAATATCTCATTTCTACACACGCATGTCATTCAAGCAACACACAAATAGGTCACCAACTTTGGGACTATTCAAATGCGGTACCTCACGGCCCTTCTTCACAAACACGATGAACCATTTTGGTTCCAATCCTAATCATCACATCAAACAACCATGACACCTAGAAACTTTCGGTTTCTAGTTCAAACCATATCTCCCACAGTCGGTGACTGTGTGAAACCGATCATGAAATCCATACCCATTAGTCCCAAGGCTCGGAACTAATTTCCATGGCCTCTCATGGCCTCCCACAAACAACCCCTACCATTATAAAGCCTTAGGCTGTGCAAAACTTTAAGTAGGAAAATATCCTACCTTTCGAGTTTGTCGAACTCCAACTCGGGGTGTCCACACGTAGATCCTAATCGCGTGCAACCTGACTTTAGTCCTCGAACTTTCGAACGCCGACCGCCTCGAAACCCAGGAAAATCTTCCTTTCCTTTCCCTCCTTCTCCTTTTCTTCCTTTTCACGGATTCTTCTTCCTTTCTTTTCTTTCTCCTTCCTTTTCTTTCCTTTTTGCTTTTCTTTCCTTTTTCTCTTTTCTCATCTCATTTCATTTCTCCTTTCATTTTCTTCTCCTTTATCGGGTCATTTTCACCCTGAGAAATCATCATCCAACAATGGGAGGAAATTGCCTCTCATTTCCTCAAGTATCACATGTGGCCATCAATTTTCTATCATTTTCTTTTTATTTCATAAATCCCTTCATTATTTATCATCACCATACTACCACGCAGCCATGGATCCTTTTTCCCACATTACTTCGCCTTGCGAAGCCACTTTTCAATGCCAAGTGTCACCCATTTTGAGGTGCCATGTGGCATCTCCTTACCTTGCCATGTGTCATCCGACACCCCACGTCGCGAAAAACGTGAAATCCCGACCACCCCTAATCTAATGAACCCGACGCCAGAAATAAATCTCACGAGATGCATTTTTGCCCGAGAAGTCCGTTTCTCACATCCGAGATCTAGAAAATTCTTGGATTTTTTACCGAAATTACTATTTTGTCTCTTTCGAGAAAATCGAATTTTCTGCCTTACAAGTTTTGTAGAGTTGAATATTATTGCAAGATTTGATGTCATTGTTATCCTTCCACAGATTTTCCAGATTGGGCATATTCTCTCTTCATCTAGATTATCCCAAAAGCTTGCATCATCACCACGATAACATTTTTTGTGAATCCGCCCAAAATCGATTTATAAAATCTGGGCCAGAGGTTAAAAAAAATTCTTGTTCAAAATTTTTTTAAAAGCTCTAAGCCCAAAATGGACATGGTTTGAGTTTCTCCAATAAGATAAAAATTTCATTTCGATTTTTCTAAAATCAAAATTTGAAAATCTATATATCTACTATTATATAAAGGAAACCATTTTGACGAAATATTTCATTCTGAATTTTTGTTTAGGTATCAAAGGTTTTTATTATGTTTTATATAAATATGATGATAAGCAGGGACTGTGGTTCCATCAATTTTAAATAAAGGTGGAATGGTTTCAAAAGAAATATCTACAAAATTCTTGGTTCTAAAAAGATTTTCTACAATGGTTTTTAATTTTTTAGGAAAATTCTTAGGGATTTGATAACTACTGGTTAAAAATATTTTTCAAAATCTCTTGATCTATCATTTCCGTGGATGAGTTCAAAATATTGATCTAAAAATCGACATATTTAAATAGCGTGAAACAATCGAAAAATAACCGTGATAATGATAAGTCATATATCCTGTTTTAATTCCATTGTTTTTTGTTCTAAATTGTTCATATAGAAGACATTGGTTCTTAAATACTTTTTCATTAGGTTTTTGCAAAAAGAAAGACTATATTATATCATAAATATCATATCCGAACTTGTTTTTAATTACAAGTTTTTCAAACTGTTCGGTAAGAAGAGCTTAATTTTTAATCATATTAATTAACTCGGTTTTATTAACATTGTTCAAAGAGACTAATTTAGTTTCTAATTCCTTAATAAGGTTTTCGCTTTTCTTGGTTTTTAAGCATTTGGAATTTTTCGGTTTCTAAAGCAACAAATTGGTTTTGTAAATGTCAAGATGCTGAAGCTAAACTCGAATAGTTTTTTTCATGGGCATATTCTAGGTTTTGGTTATGAAAGTTTTAGGTTTTAAAATTGAGAATAATAAAACATTCGAATACTATTTACATTATTCTTAATGTAATGAACTGTACTATATCTTTATAAGTTTGAACAGCTTAAAATTATAACCTTCGTGATATAAAAGAATATGAACAAAATTTAGGAAATATGTACCTTGCTAAGATAGATAGAATACCTAATATTTAAACAAATACATATTAAAATACAAGGACCCCAGAGGTGTTAGATTATGGAATGAATTTCAACTTGAATACAAAAAACCTCCCATAGGCAATAGAGTAGAATTTATAAAAACTGGTTAGAAAAGAATGTCAATATAAGAGAAAGAAGTCAAATAAAAGAACAAGATTTAAAAAGACAACTTTGTAGAAGATTAAATTTAGGAGAAGATTTAGATTTAGGATGTAGAGATAGATATAAGGAATATAGAAAACCTAAAAGATATAAACAACCTTTTAGAAGAAAATCAAGAACTTATTATAAAAACCAACCTTTTAATACAAGATATAGAAAACCTGGAAAATATTAGATAAAAAGAAGAAGAACCAATTATAGTAAAAATCAATGTAAATGTTATTTAGGCAAGAAGGTCAGAGCAAAACCTGAATGTCCTGAACTTAAAAAAACTACCAAATGAACAAAATAGAAACCCAAATTAAAATTCACACTTAATAAAAGAGTATGAAATGAAAGTGACAATGAAGAACAATTAGTGAATTAGATTTTGAGAGTGATAATTCTAGTATATATAGCTTAGAAAAATGAAATAGAAATAATTCTTTTTAGTTTTAAATAAAACTTTAGAAAAATTTTGTAGAGATTGGTTAAGTAGACACATTATATAAATGATTTAATTATTTATGACTAACTTTTGTGTACAGAACATGGTTTCAAATGAGAAATTCAAAAGCAAAAACTTTTCAATTTGGAACCTATAGTTTAAAATGAAGTTTTAAACTCAAACCTTTCAATTCTCAGTCTTTATATTCTTAAACCTTTTTTGAAGAACATAATTGGTTGGATAACCTTTGGTCTTAAAACCCCAAACTTTCAAACCAAAATTTAGAATATGCTTATGGAAAACCATTTCACTTTAGCCCAACATCTTCAAAAATTACGAACCAGATTTGTTGTTTTAGAAACGTAAAATTCCAAATGTTTAAGAACCAAGAAAAAACAAGAAAAAAATCTTATTAAGGATTTAGAAACAGTTATACTTTGGAATGTCAAGAAATCGATTTAATTAATATGATTAGAAAATCACTCTTCTACGAATAATTTCAAAACTTCAGAATTAAAACAAGTTCTGGATCCGATATTTATAATAATATAGAATCTTTCTTTAGATAAATATTATGAAAAAGTGTTTAAGAACCATGGTATATTATATGAACAATTTAGAACCAAAAATCATGGAATTAAAAATGTGATATATGGCTTTACTATGATCCCGATTTATTTTTCGTTGTTTATTTAGCTTATAAATATGTCTCTTTAGATGAAAATATTTAGAACTCATCCCTGAACTAATGGATAAAGGGATTTTGAAAAACATATTTTTAACAAGTATTTATCAAGTACCTAAGAATTTTCCTGAAAAACTCAAAATAACAGCAACATCTTTTAGAACCGAAAATCATGTAGATATATCTTTTGAAACTATACCACCTTTATTTAGAACTGATGGAAGCACAGTACCTGCTTATCATCATGTATATATCAAACACAACAAAGAACCTTTAATACCCCAACAACAACCTGAATGGGAAATGACCCGTTCAAAAGAATTTCCTGTATATTATAATAGATTTAGAGATTTTCAAATTTTTGATTTTAGAAAAACCAGAAATAAAAAATTTTATCTTATTGGAGAAACCCCAACCCTGTCAATTTGGAGAACCAAACCTTTAGAAAAAATTTTGAACCCTAAAATTTTTATAACCTCAGAAGAACAAGATTTTATCAACTAGCTTTGGGCAGATTCACCAGAGATGTCATACGTCAACGATGACGCAAACTTCTGGGAAAGTCTAGATGCAGAGAGCTTTGCCAACTTGGAAAATGCAATGGAAGGATAACGAAGACATCAACTCCTGCAACAGTAGTCAACTCTGCAAAGATGTGACGCCCAAACCCCAAACTTGACTACCCATCAACCTACTTGAATATAAGTGGATGTCGTTACCCGACGCCTGCCTCAGAAAATTCCAGAGTCTCCTTTGTACGGGGAGCTCTACCCAAATACAATACCTGTATAAACTTGTCCCAAACAGTCCAATATATCATCACATGAGTAAAACGGCCACTTGGGCCCATAAACAATACTCATAACAATATCTGTAAAACATACCAACTATGTCCAATAGTTCTAAGAGTTAATAATTTACTCTTATACAACCCATATATCAAAATTAGAGAGAATTCTAATACATGTATAAAAATCATCAAAGCCACAACCCTACTTTCTTAACAACCTCGCCCTAGGATCGAGCCGTCCCCGCACGCCCCCGTACCGTAAAATAACATCCTCGACAGGGTGAGCTAGTGCTCAGTAGTGGAATCACCCTAAGTGGGCTACTCTCCACCTAAGTGCAGTGCAATGCTCCAAAATAAACACACATTCAAGCAAATGCATGATCCTACTTGAATGTCTAACTGACCATCTCATACCCCGAGTCCTCATCGACTCCCTCACACTCGCCTAAGCCTCGTATGAGCATTATTATGTTATTTGCTTCAGGACAACCCCTCCGACGTATATATGGATTAATCAAGTCGCCTCTCGACGATTGATATTTTTTAGTGACTCACCTCCAAAATTATTATTAGTTTTAGACTACCCTCCGAAATCATTCTCAAGAATTACCTTCATGCACTCACTCCTACCGTCCTAGGGTGTCCTAAAGGCATATGGAATGCATGATGCCAATTCCACATAGCCTATAACACATGCAAATATATAAACATGCATATATTCACATAAAAATTAAATCACACAATCATGTTATGTAATTTCTACTTCATCACACCAAAAATTAGCTCACGTTGGCTAATGATCAAACACGAAGCAATTCTAGATTTGAATTACTCGACCAAACATATTAATTCACAAAAATTATTTTGAGAACACTATTTCGTGAATAGTGAAACCCCTAAGCATTATTCCGTAAAAATCACAAATCATCGGGTTCACTTTAGTGAACCTCGGGGTTTCACGGCCATTCCGGCTCCTTTCACATCAAAGCATGATTTATTTCACAAATTTCCCATGATTTACAACCAAACAGCCCCTAAAACAGTTACGGGCTGCACCATGGCTCCAAAAAAATTGTATCAATTCGGTCCCATGTTTTGGGACCGATCAAAAGGCCATTCAAGGCCTCATACCAACCGAAACATTGAAAAACACTTAAATAAAGTGTAAAACCCAAGTAGGGAGAAACCCCTACCTCAAGGAGTATGTCAAAACTCCTCAAATCCGGTGTCCACGCGTAGCCCGCTCCACGTAGAGCAGCTTTCCTTCTTATCCCGAAGACTCCGCGACTAGCCGATCGTCCGATCTTCTGCAGAGAAGCTTTTCTCAAAAACTCCATTTTTGGCTAATGTCGATTTTTTTTTTCTCAATTCACGTTTTGTTTTGGCTTTTTAACTTTGGGGAAGACAACTATTGACAATTTTGTCTTTTTGTGACTTAAACAATTTCCAAAATGACTATTATGTCCCTCTTTTCCCAGTTTTGACATTCGGCACTATTTCGGCTGTCCATTTTCATCATTTCTCTACTCATACCACTTATGGCACATGAGTACATGTTATATGTGACTTGCCACATCGAAATTCGCTTTCTACGACACCAAACGCGATGCCTCGAAAAACGTGTCAACTCCGACTGTCTCGGAATTCTACGAAATTTTACGTGCTAGCTAGATTTCGCGAGACGATTCCAATTGTGAAATCTGTTTCGTCATCCGAGATCCAAAGAATAAATTTAGGATTTTTAACCGAAATTACAATTTTGTAACCGAAATTACGATTTTGCCATTTTTCCAGAAATTGAAATTTCTCAGGTCTTACATTCTCCCCTCCTTAAAAGAAATTTCATCCCGAAATTCAGGACAATTACAATCACTCACATGCATATGCAACGTGCACTCTATCATGCATGTAAACAGTCATTTAATTCTTAAACGACTAAACCACGTACCTTCATCCCTAAACAAGAAGGGGTAGGTGGCCCGCATCGTGTCCTCGTTCCTATCGCGACCCTCCATTCCATAGTGCCGCCATGTAAAGACTCTCACTAGCCTCATGGTCTTGGCGCCGCAAACCCGATCACAGTTTATCCAAAATGCATAACGGCCTCCTTCTCAAGGTCCCACGTTGTCAACCTCAATCTGTCCCCCAATCCACCACATGTCGGATCCGGAGCATAAATTGCGAGCATGGAGACGTGAAATACACCGGACACCGACACATAGCCGGGAGGTAACGCCAACCTGGCACGCTAAATGCTGTCTATCCTCTGAGTATCTCTAAAGGTCCAAAGAACCCTACGATAGCTTCCTCGCTTGTCGAACCCAACCACTTCCTTAGGCATCACCTTCAAGAAGACGTGATCCCCAACCCGAACTCTAAGGGTCGGCCGCACATCGCATAGCTCTTCGCCGCCCCGAGCCGTGAGAAGACGCCAAGTCGATCAAGCTCACCTTCTGAGGTGTCTCTAATTAAATCAGACCGTTGACGGAGCTCTCTCTCACCCTCGTCCAACATAACGGCATCTACATGGCCTATAATGCCTCATATGGTGCCATCTCGTATACCGCCGAGTAACTCGTGTCAGAGGGTGAACCCCACTAAGTGGCAAGTGCTCCTCTACCCTTACGACCCAAGACGTGATCGCAGCTGTCCTCTTAACACCGTGATATAGTCTACACAACGTGTAACCCCACACAACCCTTACTTTGTGTGTAAACGCCGACCTTCCCAAGGTCACAATCACTGACAATCCAATGGACTGTCAACCTAGTCCATGTCATGAATGACATCCATATACCGAGCCCTTACCAGCTTAACAACACCCAATGCAATTGCCAAAGGGGTATCCAATTCTCGAGCCACTCCCGACTCCTATCACTCAACTCTAAGTCTACGTGATAACCTGACCGTGTGTTTTCATCTCGATTAACATAACATCCCGAATCGAACTATGAGTTTTCTTTACTAGACGTAAATTAAAGACAACTCTCAACCCACACTCACCAAGAGTGTAGGAATGACCGCACTGCACCCACACCCTACTCGACGTGATGTTACCGCGGCACACGAACGCCTATAATGCCATACCGTGACACCCAATCCCAGTGGTCCACCATGAGCGTAATTTCTGAGATCTCTCTCATAATCCCGACCCATTAGGGTCAATCCTCACCCTACACCCTAGGGAAGAACATCTATACCTGGCTTCTCTAAAGGCCTTAACCTCTAAGCCCAAATCCAAGGCCGTGTCGGGTATGCCAACCCGGTTAAGGTCCTAATTACTGACAACGCGATGGCTATCAACTCATCCATGTCAAGCCTGACATCAACAACCAATAAGTCTACCACCCTAAGGTCCACTACTTCGTCGCGCAACTCGACCGTCCCTCGACTTCACCCACACTCCGCCCCCTTCCGCCTATCTCGTGGCCGGGCCGGGAAGTGCTCTCAGATAGCACCCCGAAACTAAAATCAATTCCTCCTCGACCCTTACTAGTGTGTGGAGGAATGAACCGCTTACTCTCCCGTTTACGCGAATCGACTCATCGTCCCAAAGTCCTGGGATCCCTGTCTCTGGGGCAATCCCGTCTCACATGCCCAATCCTGGCCCTAGTCCTGAAACTCGTGTGAAGCAGAAGTCTTCTGCCTCTTCCTCGAACTAGAAGAAGGCTTATCCTCCCTCTTGACACTAACACTCGCATCCCTAGTGCTCCGAGCATCCTCGATCTCTCTCTCTATGGTCAGGGCCGTCCCGACCATGGAGTCCATGTCCCGTAGGTGAAGTCCTACAATCCTACCTCGAATAGACAACTTCAGCCCATTCTCGAATCTCCTATAGTACCCAGCCAATCCCAAGAAACTACGTATCTCAAAGACTGACTTCGGTCTCTCCCAACCCATCACGGCCTCAACCTTCTCTGGGTCCACTGACACGCCTGATGCCGACACACGTGTCCTAAAATCTCACCTCAATAAGCCAAACTCGTGACTTATCGAACTCGAGTACACTGATGGTCTCAACAACCGTGAACAAAATCCTCGCCGATACTCATTCCCTCCCACTCGACTGGAGCAGATCATGATGTCATCCACGAAGACTACGACAACCGATCTAAATAGGGTTGGAATACCCTATGCATGAGGTCCATGAATGCCGCTGACGCATTCGTCAATCCAAAGGGCATCACCGTGAACTCAAAGTGCCCATAACGCGTCCTAAATCCGCCTTGCGGATATCCTCGTATCCCTAACCCCGCCTGATGGTAACCAAGGCGAAGGTCTATCTTGGAGTAGACTCGCGCTCCTCTCAATATTAATCAAACAAATCGTCGATCCTCGCAATGGGTACGATTCTGATCGTGAATCCTGCTCAATCCGTCTGGTCAAAATACTGGCACCTCATTCTTCTTCTTTACAAATAACCGGAGCGCCCCATGGTGAAGTGTCTTGCCTAATGAACCCTTATCCAAGAACTCCTCGTAGTCGTGACTGCAGTTCCTGCAACTCAACCCGTGCCATCCTACGCAGAGTCATAGAGATGGGTGAAGTACCAAGGTGTAACTCGACACCGTGGTCTACCACCCTCTCGCGGAGGTAGTCCGTAGCTCATCCGAAAATATCCACATACTGCATACTACTCGAGGTAGATCTAAGTCTGGTCTTCCTCGCCCTCTGTGGTAAGGCTCGCTTAGCCAACCCGCGAACCGTCCCCTACACTGACTCAGATATCGTATTTCGGGCAAACTCACTGCTCATTCCCCTCAAATACCACACGGCAATCGTCCCGCGTGGCGGTAATCCTCCTATACAATCGATAACGACCCCGTGTCGCCACCCAATCCATCTCCAGGATGACATCGAACTTTGACATGTCCATAATCCTCAGGTCCACTGTGAGTAGGGTCCTCGAGATCTCCAACTCACAACCACGACATATCATCCCTATTCTCACCCTAATCCCTAGGGGAGAACTCACATACAAAGGCTCCTCTAAGGTCTCTAGAGGTCCTTGCCCATTTCCACCATATTTGGGCCTCACTCTCTAGCTAGAACATAGTTAGTCTAATCCCGGGTAGTGTTAGAGGTAATTCCATAGCCTCTAACACCTTCGATTTGTGGCGAACCAACGGTCTCGCACCATCTGATCTCCTCCCCCGTGAATGCTCTGAGGATGATGGGCCCTAAACCTCCGGAGGTTTCTAGGACCTCCCTGGTTTTCACTCCGGCTATGCTAGCTCCTCAGGCGATAGCAGCCTACGTAACACCTACAAATTTCAAGAAAGGCCCATTGACAACACGTGGTGGTGCTTGACCAGTACCCTGTGGACGCCCTCTACGTCCTCGTCCCCTCGACTAGCCATCTACATATTTCCAATGGCAACAAGAATCATTTATCTTTTCATTTTACCTAACTAGCAATGCACATAATTACCAATAGACTTGACAACCATGAACTAACCTGCTCATTTCCTAAGTGGCTAAATTTCAACCACTCACTCATTTATTTAAATAAAATTCTAAGCTTTCTTTGCTCATTTCAAGATTCAAATCCCTAAGGTCAGTAGTTCAACCTTAGCATTCACCATTTTTCCTATACACATTACACCATGCATATAGCTTCCTACGTGAATAAATCACAAGAAATCACAATTTCAAATGGTAGTTAGAACACAATACAAGATTCTAAGGCATAAGCAATGTTCGAGACACTATTCGTACACAAATAGTTCATATACCAAGTTCTTGCATTCATAAGCAATGCAAGACATAATTTCATTTTAAACAAATCATTTTGATCAACAAAATTTTCATTTTTTGAACATTTTATTTTTCGAAAATTTTAGCTCATTTTATTTGATTTTGATTTGACTTTTAATTTAATTTTTTTTTTCATTTATTTCCATTATTTCCAAAGAATTGAAAACACCTTAAAAATATGTATACACATTTTTTTTTTCTCCAGTACACCCCAAAAAAATTTATGAAAATTTATTTTCTTTTTTCTTTAACTTTACACAATGTAAAACTTTTAGAAAAATATTTCTTCTCATCATATAAATTTTTGATATTTTGCCATCGAAAACACTAAAAAAATTATATACCTATTTTTTTCATTTTCCGTAATACTTAATAACGAGTAAAATTTATTTTATTCACTTTCTTCGCTTTACATCAGAAAACCTTAAAATAATAAATTTTTTTTTTCACTAAACCAAATAAAATTTTGTAAAATTTATTTCTTTTATTTTCCTTTGTCGCTTACACACTGTAAACTCCAAAATTTTCCATGCCTCATCCTATGCTATCAACCAAGCATATCAATCATATAATCTCTTCAATCACATAACACCTACCACTCATATTATGCACAACCAAGCATGCAAGCACACTTCACAAAATCCAATCACACAAAACACACCAACGCATGTATGCAGTGTCTTAGTTTTGTCATGTGATTTCCTAGGTAATCTCATACCTAAACTCAACATCAAACCACTCCTAGTGGTGATGTTCTTACTCGACTATGGCCTAAGCCCAAATCCTCAATCTCTAGGTTTCCATATACCCATATTTCCATACATCAAAACCACCCAAGGAGATGAGGCCCAAACTCCTCGAGCCCCCTAGGTATTCGATACCCAAGCTCTAATACCGCCGTGACGCCCAAACCCGAGGGTCCGTGATTCACCCGTCAACCCGCGGAACAAGTGGACGCTTGCCACCCGATGCCACTTCAGAAAATTCCGTAGCCCCTTTGTACGGGGAGCTCTACCCAAATACAATACCTATATAAACCTGTCCTAAACAGTCCAATATATCATCACATGAATAAAACGGCCACTTAAGCCCATAAACAATACTCATAACAATATCTCAGAAAACATACCTCAACTATGTCCAATAGTCTATTAATAATTTACTCTCTTATACAAACTCATATATCAAAATTAGAGAATTCTAATACATGTATAAAATCATCAAAGCCACAACCCTAGCTTTCTTCACAACCTCGCCTTTAGATCTAGCTTACATTCCTCGCACGCTCCCCCGTATTCCAAAATAATATCCCTCGACAGGTGAGCTAGTGCCCGCAGAGTGGAATCACCCTAAGTGGGCTACTCTCCACCTAAGTGCAAGCAATGTCTAAATAAACACACATTCAAGCAAATGCATGATCCTACTTGAACGCCTAACCGACCATCTCATACCCCGTAGTCCTCATCGACTCCCCCCACACTATCCTAAGCCCTCAGATGAGCATTATTACGCTATTTGTTTGTGGACAACCGATGTGTATATATCACTGGGCCATCTCCGACGAGAGATATTATTTATGGACTACCCTCCGATGTATATCAATTGGGCCATCTCCGACGATTGATATTTTTTTAGTGTGGACTACCCTTCGATAATTATTAGTTTTAGACTACCCTCCGAAATCATTCTCTCAAGAATTACCTCATGCACTCACTCCTACCGCCCTGGGTGTCCCGCATATGGAATGCATGATGTCAATTTCACATACTTATAACACATGCAAATATATAAACATGGCATATATTCACATAAAAATTAAATCACACAATCATGTTATGTAATTTCTTTTCATTTCATCACACCAAAATTAGCTCACGTGGCTAATGATCAAACACGAGCAATTTACTTGAAATACCGATCAAACATATTAATTCACAAAAATGATTTTGAGAACATCGCTTCGAATAGTGAAACCCTTGGTTACTATTCCGAAAATCATTGAAATCACTTCCGGCTCACTTAGTGAACCCTGGCTTCACACCATTCCCTACTTCTTTCACATCAAAGCATGATTTATTTCACAAATTTCATGATTTTACCAACCAAACAAATTCTAAAGCAAGGCACATTTGCCAAAATTGATGTGGCTCCAAAAAATTCAGACACTTGGCCCCATGTTTTAGATTCGATCAAACGTCGCTCAAGGCCTCATACCAACCAAAACATTGAAAACACTTAAATAAAGTGTAAAACCCACGTAGGGAGAAACCCCTACCTCAAGGAATATGTCAAACTCTCAATCCGGTGTCCACGCGTAGCCCGGGGCTCACGAGCGCCTTTCCTTCTTATCCTCGAAGATCGCGACTGGCCGGATCGCCCGATCTTCTGTGAGAGAGAAGCTTCACTTCTCTCTAAAAAAACTCCATTTCGCTATTGTCGATTTTTTTTTTCTCAATTCACGTTTTGTTTTGGCTTTTTAACTTTGGGGAAGACAACTATTGGATAATTTTTATTCTTTGACTTAAATACTCTAAAATGACTATTATGTCCCTTACCCGCTTTTGACATTCGTCAATATTTCTACATCCATTTTCATCATTTCTACTCATACCACTTATGGCACATGAGTATATGTTATATGTAACTTTCATCACAATTCCAATTTGCTCTTACTAAGACCGAAACGCAATGCTCGAAAACGTGCCAATTCCGATCACTCTTAATTCTACTAAATTTACGACTATCTAGATTTCACAGACGACCTTAACGATGAAACTGCTTCATCATCCAAGAACAAAGAATAAATTTTGATTTTTAACCTAAATTACAATTTTGTAACCGAATTACGATTTTGCCCTCTTTTTCCGTAAATTAGAATTTCGTCTTACAAAAGAACTCTAAAAGCAGCCCTCAAAGCAGCCTTATCTTCGTAACAATTGTCGATTTATCACAAGAGTCATCAAAGAAAAAGAAGGAAACGGAAGATAATTCCATTCTTCTGGACACTTGTCCTATTAGGCTTTATTTGTAATTAAAGAGTCAAACTTCAATTAGTCCTTTCAAATTTTACTTTTGTACCTACATCATTTATTTTGTACTAAAGTTGTCATAGCATTTAAAAGTTAGGTTTATCTCTGACTTAACGTCAAGTTACAACTATGTGAATAGTTTTGTGGATTTTATCTTTTGTGATCCAACTTTCTATAAAGGAAGTCAGAGGGAGTGCAATGTGTAAGATATATCGAAAAGAAAGAAGAGAGAGTTGAGTGAGAGTGAGAGAGTTTGTACAGAAAGTTGTAATCAAAGTTTGAAGAAATAAATTGTAAGTATTTCTTTCAATTATCTTTTGTTCTTACTTTGTTTTTTTTAAGTTAATTTTATTTATTTAGGGGAACAAAGGGGTAAAAAGATAAGTAAGGGAAATGAAGTTTTGATTTTAAAATTTTTTATATAATAATAATCAACCTTGTGACACCCCGATCCCGAGGGTCCGGCTGGACAATTCGCCAACCTCGCTGAAACACTGTGGAATGCTCAGACCCGACATTTTCACGAAAATCTGCAAAGTCTCCTAGGATGGAGCTCTACCCAAATACAATACCCGCATATCAAAGTCCCCAAACAAGGCAATATAATCCAATATATCCAAATACATGAGTAATACTGCCACCAGTCTATAAACAATACTCCAATATACATACCAACTTTGAATCCAACTATATACCCACAGTTACAAGAGTTAATATGTTTTTACCTTATATAACATATATCAAACTTATAGAGTTCTAATACATGTGTAAATCAGGAACCAAAGCCACAACTCCTACTTTCTTCTAATCCTCGCCCTAGGACGAGTCGTCCCCACACGCTCCTCAGACCAAATATCCTCGATAGTGGTGAGCTAATGTCAAGAGTGAATCGCCTAAGTGGGCTACTCTCCATCTAAGTGCAAGCAATGTTCCAAAATAAAACACAGATTCAAGCAAATGCATGATCCCACTGAATGTCTACATGACTAACTCAGATCCCGAGTCCTCACTCGATTCCATCACACCTCGCCTGCCTCAGATGAGAATATTATGTCTTATCGGGTGGACTACCCTCCGATGTTATAAATTGCGGATCATCTCCGATGTTATATTTAGTGGACTACCCTCCGATGTATACTTCAATTCGTCGCTCTCCGACGATTTATATTGTTTGTGGATCATTCCTCCGATGTATATTTGACCGGCCGCCTCCCGACGATTATATTTCGGGCATGGACTACCCTCCGATCATTTCTGGCGATAACCCTCCGAACCACTTTCTAGACTGCCTCACGCACTAACTCCTATAAATTTAGGATGTTCCAAAGGCATATGGAATGCATGTATGGCTTCCACATAAGCCTAATCATGCAAATATGTAAACATGCACATATCCATTACACATCCAATCACACAATCATGTCATGTAATTATCATTTCATACATCAAAATTAGCTCACTTGTAAGTATCGATCAAACACGAGCAATTTAGTTTAAATCACTCGACCAAACACATATTTTCTACAAAATATATTTTTGAGAATCGTTTTGAATAGTGAAACCCTCGGTTACTATTCCCGAAAATCACACCTCGGCCTCACCTTGTGAACCCGCATTTTCCGGCCATTTCCGGCCTCATTACACCAATACATGATTTAATACAAACTTTGTGAATTAAAACACTCCAAATGCCTACGCTACAAGCAACATTTTGGTTTCCAAAAATTCATCAATTCGGCCCAAGGTTTGGGGATCGCATCAAATCCATTTCCCAACCCGCCCCATTCACTCCAAACATTCAGAAAGACTCTAAAGCCGGGAATAAAACCCAAGTAGGAGAAACCCCTACCTCTCAGTTTGTCAAAAACTCAAATTCAGTGTCCACCAGAGTCTCTCCTCCACGCAGAGCGCTTCTCTTTCTCATTCCGAAGACCGACGGCCTAGATCAATTATTTTTAGAGAGAAGTGCTCTCTCTCTCTTAAAATATCCCAAACGTCCAGCCATCGCATCCAAAGACCCTCCTGAATTTGTTCATTTAGGTCTTTGAAGAAGACAATACTTACAAGTATTTTGTCTTTCTTCATTTAAACAATTTTAATAATGCCTATTTTGTCCTTCTTTTCCCGGGGCTGACATTCTGAGACTATCTCTGGGCCGTCCATTTTCATTTACTCATGCCACTTATGGCACATGAGTACGTGTTATAGGTGACTTTCGTCGCATCGAAAAATCGCTTTTAAGGCACCCGAATCATATGCCTCAAAACGTGTAAATTCGACCTGTCTGCATGACGAAATTTTACGTCTAGCTAGATTTCGTGAGACGATTCCAACAGTGAAATCCGTTTCGCCATCCGAGATATAGAGAATAAATTCCAGATTTTTAACCGAAATTACAATTTTGTAATCGAAATTAATGGCTTTTGCCCTTTTTCTAGAAATCGAATTTCGTCTCATATTCTAAAAGAATTTCTCTGAACAGACACTGAGTAACCACTACACATGCAACGGCACTTACCACATGCAACAATGCATTAACCAAACAACAACCACGATCTTCATCCCAACAAGAGTGATGGTGGTCGCGATCATGTCCGCGCCCACAGACTCCACCATGAAGGCCATAGCACTTCATCATCAATGCTCGGCGTTGGCAACTCATCACACGACCAAAATGCACACAGTCCCTCCCAGATCCATCAAGTCATCCTTATCATCTCTAATCCACCATTAGCCGGATCTCGGGAGGCATACTTCCGAGCACGGACGTGAAATACCTCGCGACACTCATCATGCCGAAGCAGAACGCCTCAACCTAAGACGTTAGTCGTCACCTCTCGAAAGATCTCGAAGGGGGCCCACTGAACCCCTACCATAGCTTTCCACGCTGTCAACTTGGACCACTCCTCTCTGGGGCATCACCTTCAAGAAGACACGATCCCCAACCTCGAATCCTATAAATACGTCGTGACATCCGCATAGCTCTTCCGCCGGCTCTCGAGCCGTGAGAAGACGTTGTCGACAAGCCTCACCTTCTCGCAGGTGTCTCTGACCTATTAGAACCGCGATGGCTCTCTCCCACCTCGTCCAACTTAACTGATTCACGGCCTCCCATACAATGCTTCAAATGAAAGCATCCGTATACTCGCCGTAACTCGTTGTTGTAGCGACCTTACTGAAGGGCAAATGCTCCTCCCGGGCCTACCCTTATGATCCGTGATGCATGCTCGCAAAGACGCCCTCTAACACCAGAGGTCCTCCCAGACCACCATCCGCCTCGAGGGTGGAACGTTGTACTCCATCGTCACCGCGTGCCCATAGCCTTTACAAACTCTTCCAAGTGTCAGAACCTCGGGTCCCTATCCGACACTATGGATATCGGGTATCTACGTAGCCGCACACTTCGAATGTATAACCGGTGGAATCTCCAAGGCGGCGGTCATCCGTATGGCTAGAAAATGTCGACTTCGCGGGAGCCATTTCACTATCACCCATACCGCCATGCTTCGTCAAGGCCCTTGGCAAGTGGGTCACAAAGTCCATCGTGACGTGCTCCCACCTTCCACTCGCCCACCTCCAATACCGGGGCGTAGCCCCGCCGGGCTTCCTGCGGTTCATCCCAACCTGGCCGACATGTGAGACATCGTCGAACAAAGTCCCAACAGGTCTCTTCATCCCACTCCATTAGCATCGCGACTAAGATCTGGTACATACATCTGCGGCACCCGGTGCACGGCAAATCGAGAGCAGTGAAACTCCCTGAGAATCTCGTCTCTCAAATCGATCAACTGGGGAACCACTACCCGTCCCTTATATCGAAGACTACCATCTATGTGAACGGTCCAGCCTCACCCGTGACCCGACCGCACTTAGCCCCGATGGACACTAATATCTCTACGTCCCGCCACTAGACTCAATCACTCTACTCAACGTAGACTCCGTAGCCACTAAACTCCCTTAAGGTACTCGAGTCCGGCTCGTTGTATCAGAGCTCCAAACTCGTCCCATTGGCCTTCGAAAGCATCCCCACTCCCGAGAAGCTATACTAGCCAACGCTCCTCGTGACTTCCGACTGAGTGCATCAGCCACCACATTTCCGCTCACGATGGTAATGCAAAGTGAAGTCATAATCCTCTAGGAACTCCATCCATCCGCGTTGCCTCATTGGGCGTCCCGCCGCGTGAAAATATACTTCGCATTTTTACGGCCTGGAGTACACCCTTGAACTCCTTTGCCGTATATAAAGGGCGCCTAAATCTTCAAGGCGAAGACTACTACGCCTGGGCATGTCGTGTGTGGGGTAATTCGCTCGTGGATTCTTCAACTCGACGAGAACCATAAGCTACTACCCTCCCATCGCATCAAAACACATCCAATCCGCCTCGAGGCATCACAATACACCGTGTGGTACCCCCTGTCCCGTCCGGACTATCAAGATGGAGCCGGCAAGTCTCCCTTCAACTCCCGAATGCCTCCGCACGGCCATCCCACTCCAAACTCGACCTCCTTCCGGTCAACCAGTCATAGGTGCCGCTATCCAGAGAAATCCTCAATGAATCTCCGTAATACCCAGCCAATCCCAAGAAACTACGATCTCGAAGATCGAATTTCCGCCTCCTCCCAACTCATCACGCCTCGACCTTCAGTCGACCGCACACTCCCGATGCTAACACCATCGTGTCCCAAAAAAATCTCACCTTAGTAAGCCATAACTCACACTTAACAACTCGCGCATCCGATGGTCTTTCAACAACTATAAAATGATCCCCTAAGTGATACCATGCTCCCACTCCGACCGAGTAGACTGGCGATGTCATCCACTAAGACCACGTGTAACACCCCCGCCCCGAGAGAGTGTACAAAGCATATGATACCTGTAGGGGTGTATAATAGTACCAAGTATCACATATTAGTATTTTGGAGACTAAAATATGAAAAGAAATTTCGAACCCTAATCGTGGTAATAAAACCAAGGGTACAATGGTCATTAAGCAAATGGATATGGAAATTAGAAACAAATTGTAGATGGGCCATAGTAGAAATTAAATAAGTTACAATTTCAATATTAAAGAGATGAGGGCCACTTCAATTAAGGCAAAATATGAGGACCAAATGTGGAGACAAACAAAATAACTCATTTTGTCTCATACTGGGTTAGTGGTTCACGATTCGGGTGAGAGGAGAAGAGGAGCCAAGAGCAAGATGAAGAGAAGGAAGAAGAAGGAAGAGGAGAGGTTCAAAATCAGGTATGCTTTGTCTTAGAATCATGTATTGGATTTCAGTGGCTTTGGTATGAGAATTGATGTCTTTTTATTCCAGGTTTGTGTAAAGGTCACACAAACTCGATTTGTCAGTTTGGTGAGAGTAAACCTCAATTGATAAAGAAACTTGGAATCATCAAATTACATGATGTGTAGAAGAATCGTGGACCTTAGGTAAAATTCTTGGATTTTTCACCCAAGGTTTTGCATTTGAGGTTCCAAAACACCAACTCACTTGTTGTGATTGTTTTTAGATAAATTCCAAGTCGGGTTTTTGGAGGTATTATGAATTATAGAAGTTATATGGAGTGAATTGCCATCATATGGGAGAAATAACAAAACTGGCATTGTCTTGTACTCTAGGTACAATTTGAACTTGTATCGGTACATTTTATTCTGGTCATTTTTTACAACTTGTACCGGTACAAGTTAGACATGTACCATTACCAACTCCGTTTCGGTTTTCCGTTTAATTGGTTTTTGTATTTGGCCATAACTTCCCCATTTCTTATCCGATTTGCGATTCATGGCTACAAAATAGACTTAAGGAGAACAAAACTTAAGAAGTAGGAATCGACAAATTCTGGATCCTAAGTGGCCTAAAAATTCACTCAAAGTGGGGGCCATGTGCAAGAAAAATTCTGCATCAGCTTTGGACATAGAGTAATTCGGGTCGCTTCTCGAACGCCACTTGAGTTTCCTCTTCTTGCAGGTTCGACCGTATTCCAGCTGGAATAGAACCCTTAGCACCTTAGCTTTAAAAGAGTATGAAGAGTGTGACCAAGTGCCCCAGAAGTACGAAGGTTATGCGATTAATTTGTCGTCGTATTCGCTGGAGTGTAGGTTAAAGCAAAGGCTGGATAAGTGTGGAACTGCTCAAGTTAAGCAAAGAGGTGAGTGTTCTAAACTCATTTTTCCAAATACTAGTGTATTATTATTATTATTATTATAAATTGTTTACACCGGGTATTTCATGGTTTTGAATGTGAAATCATTTTCAAGAAGCAATGAATTGGAGCAAGCAAATGGTTTTGAAGTTAACCATTTTTGAAAAGAAAGTATCGGGTTTTAAATTGTAAAGCCAGCAATTACAAGCATACAAGCAAACATTTGAAAAGCAACCATTTTTCAAGTGCAAATGGTTTTAAATTTGTAAAACCATTTTACAAAGAGCAGCAAGTAAGCAAGCAAAGAAAGTTTAGAAAACAAGGCCTTCCCTAGTTTTAAGCAAGCAAACCGGTCAGAGGTATCCCGTACGTGCACGGTGGTGTTAGGATTTCATACATGCATTGTAGTTTTGCCTGGTCGGCAAACTTAGGACATACATCATGCATTTAAAGGAGACCGTGGCATCGACGGGTATATGTAAGGTTATGAACTCTAACTAAGTATGGTGATGGCTGACACGAGGTCAATTCCACCATATTCACCTAAAAAGGTGACGCGATGCTGGGTCCTTTCCACTGCAAGACTATTGAAAGCATAATGTGTTCCCCGTGTTCACTAGGGTAAAGTAAGCAAAAATAGCCCATTGGTCGAGCGTTTTATACATGATATGCCTGCTTTGAAAATCAACTATCGTCTCTTGGCCGCCCAGCTCCTGAGAGTTTTAAAGCAAACTACAAGCCTGTGCTCCCGTTGAGATTTCAAACGACGGCTGAGCTAAGCCCCGTGGATTTTATTTCAAACTATGTTGAGCCCTGTGCTCCCGATTTTATGAAAAGTTTTGAGAAACTTTTAAAGCAAAGGCTCAGAAAGGTTTTATGAACTTTTCAAGCATGATAAAGCAAGCAAGCAAGAAAGCAGAGAAGCTTTACAACTTTAAGCAAGCAAGAAATAAGAGTTTACAAGCTTTAAAGAAAAGCAAAATAAAGCAAGCAAGTAAGCCAAAAGTATAAGAAAAGAAAAGTTTTGAAAACTTTAAAGCAAGTTAAAGCAAAGAAAAGCTTCGAAAATAATTGTAAAAGAGAGTTTTACATTTTTTTTGAGATGTTTTCCTAAAGCAAAACCTTTATAAAAGCATACACTAATGAAACATAGTCACGATAGTTTCCATTTTAAAACTATTTTCTGTATAGGTACGCAAGACGTTTTGAGCACACACAGATTGGTCCTATACGTTAAGTGTTGTATATTAATTATATTTGTAAGAACATACTTAATATGTATAATGTATTATATGTATGTACATAGTTAGTCAGAGAATGTGTTGGTATGTCAAGCTGCCATGTTTGGATATTTGGATATAATGTATATTGATGTATACAGATTTGGAATTATACTATGTGCACCGCTTGTCGTAAATTTTTTCCGCTGCTAAGATTTTACCAAATCCTAAGTTGAAAAATAAAAGAAAAATTTTTATACAAGGTAGAAGCAAGCAATACGGCTTCGCTTCACAGGAGTTTCTAGTCGTTAGAGATAACGTCGATTTCAGGAGTGGCTCAGATACCCGCCGCCGGTGGGGCGGTGTGTCAACATGGTATCGTGTGTCAGAGCAAATTAAATCTTAGACTTGAGTAAAGATGATACCACGCAACATGGTATCGAGCATAAGTACGGCAACCATGGCGCTCCAACTTAGAGTACATACATATCAAGTGATTCAAAGTATTAAACAAATGATATTTTTGGTAATTACAAGACTATGTCGAAAGAGGACGCAGAGGTCGTCCTAGAGAGTAGCCTTCCAAAGAGCTTTATGAGCGTCCTCAAGAAGATCGAGTAGGGACGAGCACGTAGGGCAGCGTTCCACTACCGCATCTATGAATCAAATTTCTCCAAAGAAGAAATGTCAGACCATCCGCGCCACTGCATGATTCAAGTGCCAGGAATGCTTACTAAGCAGAGCAAGTGGCACAGACAAGACAGATAGTAGCAATAGCGACCCGGATAGCGCCGCAACCTCCACCGCCACCCCAGAGAGGTTACGAAGAACCGGAGGCCAGGAGAGAGTACAAAACTCGGGTGCCAAGCCATATGACGGCAATGGTGATCCGTATACCGTTGTGGTTAATCGAGCAAACAAGATTTATGGAGTTATGGGCTGCACTGATGAGCAAAGAGTCTTGCTTCCAGCTTTTCATGGAAGATGTACAAGATTGGTGGGATCAGAGAGGAGGTGGTATCCCATGGCATAACATGGGACCAATTCCAAAGAAGAATTCACCGACCGATTCTTTCCTCGTGAGTCATGAGTCCAAAATTCGAGGAGTTCTTCTGCTAGAAATGTAAGAACATGTCAAGATTCGAGTATGAGAAGAAGTTCTCGAACTAGTTAGATTGGTTCCACACATCCGCGCATGAAGTCCCGAAATGTAAGAGGTTTTATCAAGACTACAAAGACCGAATCGAGCGCGCATTTATCGCCGGGTCCCGCTATCAGATTCGTGGACTTAGTCGAGGCCGCCTCTCCGAGTCGAACAGCACTCCACAAAGAATGTATCGTAGCAGGCAGAAAGTAAGAGTAAGAGGAGCAACTGTGCACTTCCCAACAAAGCCTGTGACAAGATAGAAGTAAAGAAGAACAAGTGGGCAAAGGTTACAGAGGCCGAGGTGTGTCGAGGAGCTATCTCTAGTCGTGGATCGAGGCCCCCGGTCATAAAGAGGCCGCACCTTTATATTCCTCCTGCTTAATATATGTGTCGGGTTTACACCACGGGAGTGTGAGATTCAAGACGGAGAAAGCCGACTGGGTGGCCAAGAAGGCCATTTTATTAGGGAGGTCCTCACCGATTGCATGAGACATCATGGCACTTAGCCAAATTTTAGCACTGTAGATGAAAGTACACAAAAGTCGACTGGGAGGCTTCCCAGCAGAGGGCAAGACAACCAAGCAGTGAGGTGGCCGGGTAGGTGGGGAGGCAAGGCTCCGTGGGATACGTGACAGAGCCCCGCACTCGGGCCGCAGTACATACGTCGTGACCAAAGAAGATGCGACGCAGCCTCCGATGTGGTCACTGGTATTATTTCTATTCGATCATGATGCTTATACATTAGTAATCTGAGCTACGCATTCATTCGCATCCAAGCCATTCTTAGATCGTTAGATGTAGGCACTCCAACCATTGGGAGGGTCAGGAGGATGAGTTTCCTTCCAGTTGGAGATCCATTACTCGCAGACAGAGTAGTCAGAGATAGTAGAGTTCGATTGGGGGGACAAGGAGTTCCCAAATGGATCTCAGAGCTTTAGATATGAGGGACTTCGATGTAGTTCTCAGATTTGATCGTCGTCTCGCCATGTAGAGCCATTTTAGATTGTTATAAAAGGAAGGGGTCAATGCAGTCGTGGAAATTGAGGTAAAGTCAGAGATTACGTGAAGAGTTATCTTCTCGGGGTATGATCTCGCCTATGACAAAGACAGAAAATGCCGCGTAGCGATGTCGTGGTTATCTAGCTTATGTGGTGGAGACAGGGAAGGAGGGGACTATATTAGATGAGATTCCAGTTGTTAGAGAATTCCTAGATGTGTTCCCGAATGATATTGCAGGTTTACCTCCAAAAAGAGAGGTGGAGTTCACCATTGATTTGATTCCAGGGACTGAGCCCATTTCCATTCCTCCTTATAGGATGGCTCCTGCAGAGTTAAGGAGCTTTTAAAGCCCGGGCCAGAGGAACTGGCTGAGTAAGGGATTTATTGGACCAGCATATCCCCTACGGGAGCTCCAGTTCTCTTCGTGAAAAAGAAAGATGGGAGTTTGCGGTTGTGTATAGATTACAGGCAATTGAACAGAGTTACCATCCGCAATCAATATCCACTCCCTAGGATCGATGAGTTATTTGATCAACTCCAAGGATCTCGAGTATACTCCAAGATAAACCCGAGGTCGTATCACGCTTGAGAGTGTGAGAGTGATGTACCCAAGACTCCGCATTCAGACACGCTTAATGTGTGCATTATGAGTTTTTGGTGATGCCATTTGGTTCGACTAATGCTCCCAAGAAGGCTTATGATTTGATGAACTGAGTATTCCAAATTTAGATCTGATAAAGTTCACATAGTTTTTATTGATGATATCTAAGGTATTCGTGTAGTTCGTGAGGAACATTCGTGAGCACCCGAGGATTTGTGACATGCACCCTAAGGGAGAGACAGCTATGCCAAGTAAGCCAGCAAGTGTCGGGCCGACTGACAAGGTGGCATTCCTTGGTCATGTAATTTCAGCAGAGGGGGTGAGTGTGGATCCCCAGAAAATAGAAGCAGGGGTAAATTGGAAACCACTAAAGAATGTGTCAGAGGTCGGAGCTCTTGGTTTAGCAGAGAGCAGAAGTTTGTCGAGGGGTTCTCCAAGATAGCACCTTAATCGACCAAACCGACAAGGAAAGATGTTAAGTATGATCGGGTAGAAGCCTGGTCAACAGTTTCGAGGAGTTGAAAGATGATTGACTTCAGCCCGCTTTTAGCTTCGCCCAATGGAAAAGATGGATTCAGAACTTATAATGATGCTTCTGTGCAAGGCCTCGTCATGGTTAATGCAAAATGATAAAGGATTGTGATATGCCCCTGTGACAAACAAAGAAGCATGAGGAGAATTAATTCGACACACGTACTCTAGAGCTGGCAAAGAGCCGTGGTTTGCCCCGAAATATGGAGACATTATTTATATGGTGTTCTCAGAGGATCTTTACGCATCATAAAAAAGTCTTTCAATATATTTTCACCCAAAAAGAGTTAAACCCGAGGCAAAAGAAGATGGCTCAGCCGACATGACTACGACCGTACTATCGAGTACCATCCAGAAAGCTAATGTCAGAGTTATGCCTCGAGTAGGCGACAGAGAGTTCCTCAAGGTCTCACACGAGATCGTGCTATCTTCCACTATCGTGGATCCGAGAGCTTTAGGGGTGATATCGAGGCCGAGGATTCAAGAGCCTTGTCGTCACTGTAAGCCATGTTAGACCACCCCCGGGTGGAAATGTATTCTAGCAGGCGCCGCAGGATCCACGTAATGAGTGTTTAAAGAAGAGATAGAAAAGGAAAGAAAGCAGAGTTTCGTGACAGAGATAATGGTACGATAGTTGAAAGGACAGAGAATGTGTGTGCCGAGTATAGCTTAACTCGAAGAGAGAAATTATGAAGAAGCACATTCATCCTCGCGTATGCTATGCATCCAGTAGCATCAAGATGTACGTGAATCTTCTTGAAAGAACATTACTGGTGGAATGGATGAAGAAAGAAATCGCAGCTCTACTGTGCGCCTAACCCGTCGCCAGTGAAGGCAGAGCACGTGAGGGCCCGTAGGAAGATACAATTACTCCCTATTCCAAAGCATGGAAATGGGAAAAATCACTATGGATTTTCATGACTGTGTCTTCCACTCGACCAAAAGCAACATGATGCGATATGGGTGATAGTAGATCGATTAACGAAGTATGCTCATTTTCTACCGCTTAATGTCAAGATTCTTGGAAAAGTCAGCAAGTTTGTATGTAGATGAAATAAGGAGACTCCATGGGGTTCCAGCCATAGTTTCAGATCGAGACTCCCGTGTTCACATCTAGGTTTTGGGCCTAGTTTGGTAAACAATGCGTAGGTACTCGCCTCACACTTTAGCACATCATTTCATCCTCAGATCGGGATGGCCACCGAGAGGACTATTCGTGACGCTGAGGATATGCCGAGAGCTTTGTGTGATGGAATTCAAAGGAAGTCAGATACTTACTTAGCACTAATGGAGTTTGCTTACAATAATAGCTATCAAGCCAGTATAGATATGGCTCCATTCGGGAGGCATCAGATGGTAGGAAATGGTGAACTCCACTCGTGGCCGACGTAGGTTGGTGAGAGAAGACTAGTAGCCCTAAACTAGTACGCATCACTTCGCAGAAAGTGAAAGTTGTCAGGATAACTTAAAGATAGCAAAGAGATAGACGAAAAGTTGGCGCGGACAATCGAGAGACTCGTAGCTCGAGATAGGCGACCAAGTCTTTGAAGATTTCCCACCTTGGAAATGTGTGTCGAGATTCGGGGAAACGAGGAAAGCTTTAGTCCCGAGGTATATAGGACCCTAACAGATTGTGAGCAAAGTGGGCCGTAGCTTACAAATTGAAGTTACCCCGTAGTCAGTTGAAGGATTCATGATATTCCATGTATCGGCTGCCGAGGAAATATATCCCTGATCCTTCATGTATTGAGAGAGCACCATTGCGCTTAAAGGAGAATTTTGACCTATGAAGAGACACTGCACAGATTGTAGGATCGCAAGGAACAAAAATAGAAGCAAAGTGATTCCATTAGTTAAAGTCTTATGGAAGAATCTCATGAGAGGAGGCAAGCCATTGGGAGCCGAGGCCCGATGCCATCAAGCACTTCATTTATTCTGATGAGGTATGTTCCTTTCCTTTGTTCGAGTTTTTTAGTTTTCATTTCGAGGACGAAATGTTCCTAAGGAGGGAGGATTTTGTAACACCCCGTCCCGGGAGAGTGTACAGTACATGATACTGTAGGGGTGTATAAGAGTACTAAGTATCACATATTAGTATTTCTTTGAGACTAAAATATGAAAAGAAATTTTGGAACCCGAAATCAGGGTAATGAAACCAAGGGTACAATGGTCATTAAGCAAATGGATATGGAAATTAGAAACAAATTAGAGATGGGCCATAGTAGAAATTAAATAAGTTACAATTTCAATATTAAAGAGATGAGGGCTAATTTCAATTAAGGCAAAATATGAGACCAAATGTGGGAGACAAACAAAATAATTCATTTTGTCTCATAATTTAGGTTAGGGTTCACGATTCGGGTGAGAGGAGAAGAGAGCCAAGAGCAAGAGGAATATTATAATGTAAGAAGAAGGAAGAGGAGAGGTTCAAAAATCAGGTATGCCTTGTCTTAACCAAGTGTATTGGATTTCTAGGCTTCGCAAGGAGAATCGATGTTCTTTGGCTAGGTTTTGTGCAAAGGTCACACAAACCTTGATTTGTCAAGGTGAGAGTAAAACCTCAATTGATGTAAAAGAAACTCGAATCATCAAATTACATGATGTAGAAGAATTGCGGACTTAGGTAGTGTTCTTGGATTTTTCACCTAAGGTTTTGTATTTGAGGTTCCAAACACCAACTCACACAAGGTGGAGTTGTTTTAGATAAATTCCAAGCTCTGCTTGAGGTATTATGAATTATAGAAGTTATATGGAGTGAATTGCCATCAAAGTGGGAGAAATAACAAACTGGGCATTTCTGTGTTTTGTACCGGTACAATTTGAACTTGTACCGGCACATTTTATTCTGGTCATTTTTGTCGAACTCTGTACCGTACAAGTTAGACATGTAACGTACAACCTGTTCGGTTTTCCCGTTTTCTGACCAGCTTTTGTATTTTGGCCATAACTTCCTATTTCTATCCGATTTGGAGTGATTCAAGTGGCTACGTAAAAATAGACTCAAGGAGAACAAAACTTAAGTAGAAGTAGTAGGAATCGACAAATTCTGATCCTATGGTCAAAATCCACTCAAAGGCCATGTGCAAGAAAATTCCTCGCACGTTTTGGGACATAGAGCAATCGTGGTTGTTTCGACGTGAATTTGAAAGCCTCTAAGGTTCGAATTTGCGGATTCCAGCTGGAATAGAACCCTTAGCACCTTAGCTTTAAAGAGTATGAAGAGTGTGACTAAGTCTAGAAGTACGTTAAGTTATGCGATTAATTGGTCGTCGATTCGCTGATGTAGGTTCAAAAGTAAAGGCGGATAAGTGTGGAACTCGTGCTCGCTAAGCAAGCAAAGAGGTGAGTGTTCTAACTCATTTTTCCAAATACTAGTATTATTATTATTATTATTATAAATTGTTTACACTGGTATTTCATGGTTTTGAATGCAAACCATTTTCAAGAAGCAAGCAATGAATTGGAAAGGCAAATGGTTTCGAAGTTAAACCATTTTTGAAAAGAAAGCATCGGGTTTTAAAATTGTAAAGCCATACCAAGCAAGGCAAGTAAGCAAAATGGTTTTGAAAAGTTAAACCATTTTTCAAGTAAAGCAAGCAAATGGTTTTAAATTGTAAAACCATTTTACAAAGAGCAAGCAAGCAAGCAAGCAAAGAAAGTTTGTGAAAACAAGGCCTTCCCTAGTTTTAAGCAAGCAAACCGGTCATGATCCCGCACGCGCACTAAAGGTGTTAGGATTTCATACATGACAGTTTTGCCCGGCCTGAAACTTAGGACATACACGCATTTAAAGGGAGACCGGCACGTACAGGGTATAAGGTTATGAGCTTTAACTAAGTATGGTGATGGCGACACGAGGTCAGAATTCCACCATATTCACCTGGAAAAAAAAAAAGGTGACGCTGACAGTCCTTCCACCTAAGACTCGCTGAGCACGTGCTCCCGTGTTCACCAGTGGTAAAGTAAGCACAGCCCATCGTCGATGCTTTATAAAGACGATACGCCGCTTTGAAAATCAACCATTGTCCCTGGCCGCCCAGCTTCCTGAGAGTTTTAAAGCAACCCGCTGAGCCCGTGCCCCGCTGAGATTTCCCAAACGACGGCCGTTTCAAGCTCCCGTGGATTTTATTTTCAACCATGCACTGAGCCCCGTGCCCTTCGATTTTATGAAAAGTTTTGAAACTTTTTGCAAAGGTTTAGAAAGGTTTTGGCGAACTTTTCAAGCATGATAGCAAGCAAGCAAGAAAAGTTATGAGAAGTTTTATAAACTCAAGGCAAGAAATAAGAGTTTCTACAAGCTTTTAAAGAAAAGTAAAATAAAGCAAGTACAAAAGCAAGTAAGGAAGAAAAGTTTTGATTTAAAGCAAGCAAAGCAAAGAAAAGCTTTCGAAAATAATTGTAAAAGAGAGTTTACATTTTCGAGATGTTTTCCGAAAGCAAAACCTTTTATAAAGTACACTCACTGAGCTCAGTTAGCCTATTTCATTTTAAAACTATTTTCCGTGTATAGGTACGTTGAAGACGCCGAGCACAACAGATTTGGTCCATATCGCTAAGTGTCGGTATTAATTATATTTTGTAAGAACATACTGAATATGTATAACGGGACATAAGTGTATGTACATAGTTAGTTGCATAGAATGTTGGCATGTTGGTTTATTAAGGTCGATATTTGAGTTACAATGTATATTGATGTATACAGATTTTGGAATTATACTATGTGCAAATTACATGTCGCCGAAATTTTTTCCTCACGCTAAGATTTTACCAAACTCGAGTCAAAAATAAAGAAAATTTTATACAAGGTAGAAGCAAGCAATACGCTCGCTTCAGATTTCAGTCATGAGATAACCACTCAGATTTCGTGATATCAAGATACCTGTCCTCAAAAGAAGTTCAACAACACAAACTATCTAAATAGTTGAATATCCTATATGATGAGATCCATGAATGCCGTCGGAGCATTCGTCAATCCGAAGGGCATCACCGTAAACTCATAGTGCCCATAACGCATCCTAAACGCCGTCTTAGGGATATCTGTCTCCCTAACGCTCAATTGATGGTAACCAAGGTCTATCTCAGCAGATCACATTCCTCTCAACTGACAAACAAATGGCCAATCCTCGTGAATGTGGGTACCGATTCTTGATCGTAACCCGCTCAACTGGCTTGCAATCAATGCACATCAAGGGTCTTGTCCTTATTCTTCGCGAACAAATCCCGGAGCGCCTCTATGGTGAAGTGCTTCCTACTTAATGAACTTTGTCCAATAGCTCCCGTGAATCTGACTCCGAAGTTCTCAGAATCAACTAGTGCCATCCTATGAAGTGAGTCATAGAGATGGGTGAAGTACCAGGTGTAACTCCAACATCAAAGTCTACATCCCGATGGAGGTACCCGTAGCCTTATCCGGAAAACATCCACATACTCGCACACTACTGAGCATCTAAGTCCGGGCCTCGTCCCTGTGTTAAGGGGCTCACCGCCAACCCGCTTAACTCCGTCCCTAACACTCGAACCTATACTATCTCGAGGCAAAATGTCATGCTTGGCCTCCCCGAAAACACCACACGAAAGATAGCCCTACGTGGTAGGCTGTGAATCTCCCACGCCTCACAACCGACAACGACTCGTAAGTCGGCCAATAATCCATCCCCGTATGACATCGTGAACTCGACATGTCCATGATCCTCGTGCCCACCGTAAGTAGAGTCCCCCGAGATCTCCAAACAAGAACCTCGACATCCTTATTCTCGCCTCTAACCCTAGAGAACCTCACACAAAGGCTCCTCTAAGGTCTCTGTGAGGTCCCGTCTTTCCACCATATTTCGCCTCACTCTCTAAATTCTGAACACGCCTGGGCTTCCATCCCTGTGAATAATAGAGGTAATCTCCATACCTCTAACACCTTCTCGCTCAGATGAGCCAACGGTCCGGTCACATCGGATCTCCTCCTCCCGTGAATGCTCCGAGGATGACGTGCTCCTAAACCTCCGAAGGTTACTAGGATCTTCCCGTTTACTCCGGCTTATACCAAACAGGCGATAAGAATGGTCAGAATACCTGGCCAAATTCCCGCAGTTCCCCCCGTCGACCAACACTCGGCAGCCCGACTAGTACCCCATGGACGCCCTACGCCCCGTCCCTCTACTAGCCATCTACGTATTTCCAATGGCAACAAGAATCATTTACTTTTCATTTCAGTCTAACTAGCAATGCACATGCCAATTACTAATAGACTTGATAAACTACGAATCGACCCATTCATTTCCTAAGCTACTGGCTTAAATTCCAACCACTCAATTCTTTTATCTCAATAAAATTTTAAGTTTTCCCTCGTCCATTTCATTATCCAATTCCCTAAGGTCATAGTTCCTAACCTTAACATTCAATTTTTTTCCTATACGCATTACACCATGCATATAATATCATACGCAACAACCGCGTAATCATATACAATGTCCCTGCATTTATACGCAATGCGAGACACTTAATTCACATGTTAAATCTTTTTTTTTTTTCCCACAAATATTTTATTTTATTTTTTTGAAAATTTCACTTTTCCAAAATTTTGCCTCATTTTATTTTATTTTATTTTATTTTTCAAAAATTGTATTTATTTATTTATTTTTCCTTTATTTCATTATTTCAAGATACCGGAAAATCACTAAAAATTACTTTTTTTTTTCGAACACTCAAATAAATTTATAAAATTTTATTTTCTCTCATTTTCTTCGCTTCACACCTTATAAAACCTTAGAAAATAATTCTTTCTTCACTCTAAACCAAATAAATACATAAAATTATTTATTATTTTTTTTTTCTTTCTATTCTGGACCATGTTGTCCAAAAATTTCTCAAAACCTCCTGATATAACACTAACCAAATAAAATTATTAAAATCTTATTTCATTATCCAATAAATTTATTAAATTTATCCCATTTTCATTTTTTTTTTTTTTTCATTTCCAAGAGCTTCTCGCTATTCCCATACATGCAAAGTGGGCTTGAACACTGCAATTCCTACACTCAATAATTTTATGAGTTCACTTTAAAATTCATTTAAAATTTTATTTCATTGTCCTTAAACCAAATAAATTTTCTAAAATTTATTTCCTTTTACTCATTCCACTTACAATCGTGAACTCCAAAATTTTCCACACTTCATCCCTATGCTATCAACCAAGCATACTTAATCATATGGCCAATCACATAACACCCCAACAATTCATGTTATACACAACTCAAGCATGCAAGCACACTTCAAAAAAATCCAATCACACAAAAACACACCAACGCACGCACGTAGCCATAGTTTTGTCCCGTGATTTCAGTAATCTCATACGAACCTCAACATCAAACCACACCTAAGGTGATGTTCTTACACCTCAAAGATCTGCGGCCTAGTTCTCAAATCCCCCAAGCCTTAGGTAGCCGATACCTAGGCTCGATACTAAGCCGTGACACTCTGATCTCGGGGTCCGCTGACCACCACAACCCTTCTGAACACTCCGTGAATGTCGAGGACCCGACATTTTTCACGAAAATCGGCAGTCTCCTTGTACGGTGAGCTCTACCTAAATACACACCCGCATATCCCGTCCCAAACAAGGCAATATAATTCAATATATCCAAATACATGAGTAATACGCCACTGGGCCTATAAACAATACTCAATATACATACCAATCCATGAATCCAACTATATACCCAATAGTTACAAGAGTTAATATTGCTTTTACTCTTATACAACATATATCAAACTTATGTAGCCTAATACATGTAAATCGTGAACCAAAGCCACAACCCTAGCCTTCTAATCCCGCCTAGTGACTAGCCCGTCCCCGCACGCTCCCGTACCGCAAAATATTATCCCCGACAGGTGAGCTAATGCTCAGAGGGAATCGCCCCAAGCGCCACTCTCCACCCCAAGCAGCCGCAATGTTCCAAAATAAACATACATTCAAGCAAATGTATGATCCTACTTGAATGTCTACATGACCAACTCAGATCCCGAGTCCTCACAGACGCATCACACTCGCCAAGCCTCGTATTTAATACATGCTCTATCAGCGGACTACCCGATGTTATAAATTGTGGACCATCTCCGGCGTTATATTTAAAGCGACTACTCCTCCGACGTATATCAATCGGGCTGCCTCGACGATTGATATTGTATGTGGACTACTCCTCTCCAATGTATATCACCCATTGCCTCCGACGACGACATTTCTGCGATGACTACCCGACCATTTCTAGTTTTAGACAACCGAACCATTTTCTGCACTCGCCCTACGCACTAACTCCTATAAATTCTGGGGATGTTCTGAAACGCATATGGAATGCATGTATGCCATTTCCAATTAGCGCCTAATCATGTGACGCCCAAAACCTCGGGGTCCGTTGACTACCCGTCAACCTCGGCTGAATGCGGAGGTCGGGTTACCCGACGCCACTTTGAAAATCTGCGTGAGTCTCCTCAGATTTTGAGCCACCCAAATACATAACTCGTATAACCTGGGTCCAAACAATCCAATATATGCAATATATATCCCAACATGAGTAAAATTGCCTCGGGCCTATAAACCAATACTCATAAGATCAATTATCATAACTATTCTTCAATTATCTCCTAATAATTCAATAGTTGATTGCACTTTTATATAAACACAAACATATATTAAAAATCTACAATTCTAATACATGCTTATGTTCTCAAGAACCATCAAGCCACAAACCTATTTCTTCAAAATCAACCTCAAACGAGTCGTCTCCTCGAAACATTCCAGACCGAAAAATAAAGGGGGTCCCACGACTGGGTGAGCTAAAGCCTGGGGTAAGAGGAGACCACTTAAGTGGGCCACTCACCACCTAAAGTCAAGAGCCATAATGCTTCCAAAAGTAAACACACACTCAAGTAAATACATGATCATACTTGAATGTCTACATGACACCCCATGTCACGAGTCCTCACCGACTCACCCACTCTCGCTCTAAGCCATGTATGAGAAAATAATCATTTTCAAAACAACAAAACTTTGTTCTTGAAAATATACTACCGAAATATTCTAAGACAACATGTGAGATCACTCTCCGAGGTGAAATTTGGTTGGTGAGCTTTCCGAAACGCCATGGTCCCTGTCCGAAAATGATCTGGCTGGGCCCATCTCAACCCACCCTCCCATCCTCGTGAAATTCCTGAACCACATCCGCTTTTACAAAATACCTTGTCACGCACTCACACCTAATTCTAAAGCTACCTTGTACAAGATAGTGAAAAATGCATTATGCCATTTTCTAAAATTATTTACACAATATGTCAATATGCATATTTTCAATCAACTACAATTACACACACAGAATTCCACACTTCAATCATCACCCAATCTAGCCTACTCGAGCAAATCATAATCATCACCAATGGCTACAACATAATTTAATCTCTATAATCACATTATCAGGTTAACACCTCTCAAGCATTAACCTAATAATTCTTGATCAACCAACTTCCAAATTAATTCCTACACATACCAAGCCATTCAATCTTGGCCACAATTTCACGCTAAAACACATGACCTTACGGCCATTTCACAGGAAACTGGACTGCTTTTAACAGCCCCAAAGAATGGTCGTCCACTGCAAATTAATTTGTCCAACTCCTGCTTTCATTTTTTTTCGGAACCGAATTTCTTACCCATTTCCGGTCTTATACTCACCAAAATAGAATTTAATGCATAAATTCCATACGACAACCCACAACAGTTTCTGGACTGTCACGGACAGCCCAAAAATCTCCAAAAAATTCCACAATTCGGTCCCATGTTTTGGGACCGATCCGACGGCCCATTCCCGGCCTTTTTCATATCAATACATGATTTAAAGCAAAAATTCTGGAATTAAAGACCCAAACAGCCCCTAAAGCAGCCACGGCTGCACCTTGGCTCAAAAATTTTGTAACAATTCGGTCCCAAGCTTTGGGACCGATCAAACGGCCCCTCACGGCCTCAAACCAACCGAAACATCGAAAAACACTTAAAAATGGGAATAAAACACAAGTAGGGAGAAACCCCTACCACTTGGAGTTTGTCAAAACTCGCAAATCCGGGGTCCACGCGTAGCCTACTCCGCGTAGAACGTTTTCCTTCTTGTTCGGGCCAAATCCCACTCGCCCGCATTCGCCAGATTTTTGCAGAGGTTTCAAAGAAATCTCTCAAAAAACATGGCTGCTGGATTTTCTCCCGTTTGCATTTCACGTTCGTCTTCATGAATCGGGGAAGACGGCCATGTACACTATTTTGTCTTGTAGTGACTTAAAAATCAAATCTATAATACCCGCTATGTCCCTCTTTCTTCTCATTTGATATTCCTAAGACTATCTCAAATTGGCCCATTTTCATCATTTCCTCTACTCATACCACTTATGGTACATGAGAGCATATGTTATATGTGGCTTTCTGGTCAAGATCTAAACCGACACGCACCAAACTACACCTCTAAAACATGTCGACTCTCGATCAAGTTCCCGTAAAATTACGAAATTTTACGTGCTAACTAGATTTCGCGAGATGATTCCAACGGTATAATCTGTTTCGTCATCTGAGATCTAGAGAATTAATTACGGATTTTTAACAGTAATTACAATTTTGTAATCAAAATTACGATTTTGCCCTTATTCCAGAAATTGGAATTTCTCGGGTCTTACAAATCACATGCAAATATGTAAACATGCACATATCCACATAATATCCAATCACACAATCATGTCATGTAATTATCATTTCATACATCAAAATTAGTTCACTGGGGCTGATCGATCAAACACGAAGAATTTAGTTTAAATCACTCGACCAAACACATATACACAAAATATATTTTTAAGCTGATCAAGCCGGAACATCGAAACCCCTACTACTATTCCCGAAAAATCACACCCTTCGGGCCCACCTTGTGAACCTGCGATTTCTCCGCCATTTCCTACTCATTACAATCAATACATGATTTGAATACAAACTTTGTGAATTAAAACACCCAAACAGCCTCACTGTTAATCGCTAAACATTTTGGTTTCCAAAATCTTATCACCGGGTCCTGCCTGGACCGATCAAATCCGCCTCTAACCCGCCTTCGACCAAACATTTGAAAGTACTTAAAGCGGAATAAACCCAAGAGAGAACCCACCTCTCGAGTTTGTCAAAAACCCACAAATCCTGTCCACGCTGTAGTCCTCTCCACGCAGCCAGCTCTCCTTCTTGTCCCGAAGATCAAATACCTATTTGGATCGCTCAGATTTTTGCAGAAGCGCTCTCTCTTCAAATCTCCCAAATGTCCAGCCAACGATCCAAAGACCCTCCCGCCCGATGAGTTCATTGTGGTTCTTGAAGAAGACAATACTATTAAGTATTTTGGGTCTTTTCTTCATTTAAACAATTTATCGTCTCTTTTCCCAGTTTCTTGGAGATTCCTAAGACTATCTCTGGGCCGGTCCATTTTAATCATTTCTCTACCATGCCACTTATGGCACATGAGTACGTTATAGGTGACTGTCGCATCGAAATAGTTTTACTGGCACCCGAATCGCGATGCTCGAAAACGTGTAAATTCCGACTTATCTTTAATTCGACGAAATTTTACGTGCTCGTTAGATTTCGCAAGACGATTCCAACGGTGAAATCCGTTTCGTCATCCGAGATCTAGAGAATAAATTTCCGATTTTTAACCGAAATTACAATTTTGTAATCGAAATTACGATTTTGCCCTCTTTCTAGAAATCGAATTTCTGTCTTACAAACCTACATGGATTCTGTTGTTATTATCTTTCTTATACAAATGGAAAATTTTTCTTAAAATTAATCTTCATTGATACCATTCTTCCCTCTTATACCAAAACAAAACTCATCTCACAATCTCTCCTCAAAACACCTTGGTTTAAATTAAAAATAATAAAACATCACTTCGTGTCATAAGATAAATCCCCACTAAGACTGCATGAAAAGTCTCCCTAAAACGCCTATCCACAGCGCCCTCTAAACTAAGTAGTGTCACGGGTTAAGACTAAAGACTCTTAGTTTTAAAATTCCGCTTTCAAAATACGGGTTTCAAAGATTAATTTTAAGAAAATTCTTCTCAGATAAAGAAGATAATAACAACAGTGATCCATGTGAGCTGAGCTATTATTAAATAAAAATTTTAAATCAAAACTCACTCTCGCTATTTTTTTTTACCCATTTGTTCCCTAAATAAATAAAATTAACTTAAAAACAAAGTAAGAACAAAAGAGAATTGAAAGAAATAGTTACAATTTATTTCTTCAACCCCTAGGTGACACCTTATAACCTAATGGGTCCTGCTGACCACCGTCAACCTCGTGAACCTCAGGTGTCTCTATATCATGAGACCCACAAGCTGAGTAAATGACCCAATGTAGCCCATCATCCATACTCGCCCATACGGTTACAAGACCATACATTTCTATGCATCCAAGAAGCTTATTACATCACTTTAATACAAACATATATTAACACTAGTTCATTCTAATATATACATAAAACAAGAACGCGCTACAAACCGACCCGCTTCATAATCCCTACTTCTAAGGAGCGCTTATATGTCTCAGACCGCCCCGCACTCGAAAGGGGTCCCACGACGAGGTGAGCTAACGCCCAATAGAGATAAATCCTACAAGGGTAATTCCCCACCTAGACATGCAAACGACACTCATAGTCAAACCAACAACTAATCCGTCCATACATATTGTCCTATCATGGAAAAATCTACATGCATGTATGAGACGACACTCTACATGCCCCAAGTACCGAGTCAACCTCCGACCCACCACCCAATGCAAGTGCCAATGGGAAATCAATACCGAGTCGGTCCCGACTCCCATCTCACAACCCGTAGTCTATGTGATATTTATTTAATCGTTTCGTGTCTTTCTGGGCAACAGAACTTTCTAGGTCTCACCGCGGGTCTCTTACACCCTCCGACATTTTTCGGGCTTTCACCGGTGGATACGCTGTCTAACCAGGTTTTCATGTTTTTCACCTGAGGGGGGTATCTATCCCCTACTTGCTACACTAGACACATTTCATTTTCCATTTTCATTTAACACTGGTGGAACCCAACTGACTTCGTCCCATTCCCAAGCCCACGATTCAACACCAAATGCAATTCCAAATCAAGACCATGTACGCACTCATGTAATGTGGTGTTACAAGACACCACGCAATGCAATTTGTGTCATCAAGACTCAAACCCATGACCAATGTATAAGATCTCTACATGGACATTCTCCTACACTCGCACACTATGTGTGTGTGCTATGAACACCATGTCTAATGGCTACAACATTTCATATATTCAGCCTAACATCAACAAACATGCGCCATGTTAATATTCCACACATTCAACCGCACATCACATAAGCATGCACTACATCTTTTCTATCATTCGCTCATATCAACACGTCTTCAAGCATGTATTAACATAATTCCCACTCATTACTTAGGCAAGTAATGCCAGTAAAATGATTCGCATGTTAGTCATGCATGGAAGCCTAAAAATTATGCAAGTTTTTCATGCATACAATAATACACTAAACTGAAGCTTTCTTGATCTAAACCCAAAAAGATTCTAAGCATGTTAGTCATGCATGGTTTCTCCAGGAAATTCGCATGTTTTTCATTCATACACACACACCAAATCGAATTTCTTCTACCTAAAACCCAACATTCTCGCAGATGTTAGTCATGCATACAATATCACACTAAACTCGAGTTTTCTTTCTTTGATCTAAACACCCAAACATTTTGTGATGTTAGTCATGCATGGAAGCCTCAAAATTCTGCATGTTTTCTCATGCATACAATAATACCCCAAACTCGAGTTTTCGATCTAAAACCCAAAAGATTCTACATGTTAGTCATGCATGAAAGCCCAGAAATTTACATGTTTTCATTCATATAATAATACACCAAACCTAATTCTTCGCCTAAAAACCCGTAACATTCTACATGTTAGTCATGCATACAATAATACACCAAACTGAGTTTTTGATCTAAACACCCAAAACATCTCCGCATGTTAGTCATGGAAGCCTTAAAATTCTCGTGATGTTTTCATGCATACAATAATACCCCAAACTGAAGCTTTGATCTAAAAACCCAAAAGATTCTATGCATACTAATCATGCACATGAAAGCCCAGAAATTCTGCATGTTTTTCATTCATACACACATACCAAACTGAATTTCTTCAGCCTTAAAACCTGTAACATTCCGTATGTTATTCATGCATACAATAATACACTAAACTGAGTTTTCTTTTGACAACACCCAAAACATTCGCATGTTAGTCATGCATGGAAGCCCGTAAAATTCGCAGATGTTTTTCTATGCATACACACTCCCAAACTCGAAGCTTTCTTGATCTAAAACCCAAAAGATTCTAAGCATGTTAGTCATGCATGAAAGCCCAGGAAATTCTTGCATGTTTTTCATTCATACAATAATACACCAAACTGAATTTCTTCTCAATCTAAAACCCAACATTCTCATGTTAGTCATGCATACAATAATACACCAAACTCCAGTTTTCTTTGATCTAAACACCTGAAACATTCTGCATGTTAGTCATGCATGGAAGCCTGTGTACTCGCATGTTTTTCATGCATACACAATACCCCAAACCAGTTTTCTTTGATCTAAAACCCAAAAAGATTATACATGTTATCATGCATGAAAGCCTGTGAAATTCAGTCCTAAAGACCAAAACCCAGCATGTACAACATCACAAATTCACTTTAAACCCGTAAAATCTGAAGATGGACAACATCACAAATTCAGCATGTTATTCATTCAAACAATCACATAGCAAACTTCAACCAAATGCCATCTCCAAACAAGGAAATAACCAAAGAGGAAAGATCCTCACCTCTTGAAGTGTGTAGACCGCCTCGATCCACCCAATTCTCAAAACAATGGGGAAAAGCCTTCCTCCCTTTTCTTCCTTTTCTTTCTTTCTTTCTTTCTTTCTTTCTCTCTCTTTTCTTCTTCTCCCCTCTTTCTCTACGAATTGTTTGGAATCTCTCCTCCAACTCCAAAGTTGGTTTGACTTGTGTGGAGTACACCTAACACAATCTTGTTTGACACTTGGTCAACTCAAGACCAAGTGTTCCTCCACGCCACAATTTAACCCACTTTCATGCTCATGCACGGTAGGTGGCTTGGACATTTGGCCCCCACCCAACTCATGCAATCCTAGCATGACACTCTGCCCACCCACGTGCCAAGTGTCTCCCATGCAAGTGCCACATGGCAATCCCATGGTCAGTCTGCTCCATCTCGAACACGTGCAAAACCGACAATCTCGAATTCCGACGCAGCTCTGTTCAACTAGATTTCATGATGACTTAACACGTGATCCGCTTCGGTCATCCGAGGTCTAGAGAAAGATCTTAGGGTTTTGTCTCAGACTGCTCCGTAAGAATTACCGATTCGCCATTTTCGTAAAAGGAAAAAATACGCTTTTCCGTTTCACACTTTGATTACAAACTTTCGCATACAAACTCTCTCACTCTCACCAACTCTCTCTTCTTTCTTTCAATATATCTTACATGCTCTCCTACAACTCTTTACGTAAAGTTGGATCACAAAAGAAAAATCTAAAACTATTCACATTATTAGTTATCAACTTGACGTTAAAGTCAAGAGATAAACCTAACTTTTAAATGTTATGACAACTTTTAAGTACAAAAATAAATGATGTAGGTACAGCAAGTAAAATTTGGAAAGGACAAAGTAAGGTTTTACTTTAATTACAAATAAAGTTTTAATAGACAAGTGTCCAAAAGAATGGAATTATCTTCACGCTTTCCTCCTTTTCTTTGATGACTCTTGTGATAAATCGACAATTGTTCTGAAGATAAGACTGCGAGGGTCGCTCGCAGTTCTTTGTAGTTGACTCATCAAGCAGGTGGATTTGATGTGTTCGTTATCCTTCCATTGCATTTTCCAGTTGACAAAGCTTTCAGATTCAGACTTTCCCGTAAGTTTGCGCCATCACCCGATGTAATATGACATTCTTTAATCCGCCCAAAGTCAAGTTGATAAAATCTTGTCTTTCCTCGAGGTTATAAAATTTCCAGTTTCAAAATTTTTCTAAAGGTCGGTTCTCCAAATTGACATGGTCGGGTTTCGCCAATAAGATAAAAATTTTATTTCTCGTTTTTCTAAATCAAAATTTGAAAATCTCTAAATCTATTATAATATACAAATGAAATTCTTTTGAATCCGTCATTTCCCATTCAGTTGTTATTTGGTGAAGAAGGTTATTTGTTGTGTTTGATATATACATGATAGATAAGTAGGTAATTGCGGCTTCCATCATTTCTAAATAAAGGTGGTATAGTTTCAAAAGATATATTCACATGATTTTCTGCTTCTAAAAAGATGTTCAACAATATTTTCTTTTTCTGTAGAAAAATACTTAGGTACTTGATAAATACTAGTTAAAAATATGTTTTTCAAAATCCCTTTATCCATTAGTTCAAGGATGAGTTCTAAATATTTTTCATCTAAACGAGACATATTTACATAAGCTAAATAAACAACTTAAAATAAATCGTGATCATGGTAAGCCATATATCCCGCTTTTAATTCCACCTGTTGTGCTCTAAATCACTCATATAATATACAATCGGTTCTTTAAACACTTTTTCATAATATTTATCTAAAAAGAAATATTCTATATTATTATAAATATCAAATCCGAACTTGTTTTTAATTACAAGTTTTTGAAATTGTTCGATAAGAAGAGCTGATTTTCTAATCATATTAATTAAATCAGTTTTGCTGACATTGTTCAAAGATTCTAACTTTGTTTCTAAATCCTTAATAAGGTTTTCTTGTTTTGGTTCTTAAACATTTGAATTTTTCTCTGCTTCCAAACAAACTAGTTCTATAATTTTGAAGATGTCAGTTAAAGTCGAAATGGTTTTTCCATAAGCATATTCTAAATTCTTGGTTTTGAAAGTTTTGGGGTTTTAAAGACTAAAGGTTATGGAACAATTACTTTATGTTCTTCAAAAGGTTTTGGGAATATAAAGACTAAATTGAAGGTTTTGGTTTAAAAACTCATTTAAACTAACTGTTCCAAATTGAAAAGTTTTTTGCTTTTTGAATTTCTCCTTTTGAGCCATGTTCCTATACACAAAAGTTAGTCATAAATCACTTATATAAATCGTCTACTTAACCAATCATAATATATTATCCTTTCCTTTTATATGTTCAAATTTGGGTTTAAAACCACTAAAGCTGCTCTGAAATTTTATCCATCTTTTTGGTAGATAATTTTGAAGAATTTTTATTTTCAAAGAATTTTAATATTTTCGCAATCGCTCTTCAAGTAAATTGTTCTCGGGTTTAAAATAATTGAAATTTTCTAAAACTAAAATTATAACTTTATTTCTAAATCATTTGAACTAAGGTTCTTTTGATATTCATTAAAAGTTCCACTACATTATCTACAAAGTTTTTCTTCTAAATTATCGGGGTTAATGCTAAAAGAATTCTCCCATCCCGTTTGATTCCAGACTGCTTGGATTATTTTATATTCACTTTCTAATGGGAGACAAAGTTGGGAGATTTTCATGTGTTCTTGATCTTTCGACTAATTTAATATCTTCCTCGGTTAAAAATATTTTTGCCCCTCGTATTTTTGGTTTTACTATAAAGAGGTCCAAATTAGTCGACTTAGGTTTTTAATGTAAGGTCTAACATAATTTAACAATCCTAAAAAACTTTGAAGGGTTTTTAAATCTTCTAGTTTGTCTGGAAAATTATTGATTTTTTGTACTATATGTTCTTGAAGTTTTACTTGACCATTTTCTAATTCTAATCCTAAAAATTCAATTTGATTTTTAAATAACTTTATTTTCTTTCTACTAACTATCAACCCATTATTTATAAGTTCTTCAAAAACAAGTTCTAAATGTTTTATATGTTCATGAAAAGTTTTAGAAAATACAAGAATGTCATCAATATATACAAGAATAAAAGAGTATTTACCAAATATTCTATCCATCATTCGTTGAAATATTTGAGGAGTGTTCTTTAATCCAAATGGCATTACATTCCATTCATATAATCCACAAGGACAAGAAAACGCAGTCCATGGTTTACTATCTTCATCTAATCTTATTTGCTTAATCCACTCTACAATCTAATTGAGAAAACATCTACATCCTTGAATAGAATTAATTAAAGAATCTTTTATCGGGTATTTTATATGCATTATCAAAAGTATTATCATTTCTAATCTTTTATAATTAATCGCATCCTATTTTCCTCGTTTTCTTCACTGGGTTTCTATAATGTTCTTGATTTCTTCTAAAGGGTTGTTTATATCTTTAGTTTTACTAAACCCATCTCACAATCTCTAGGTTGTTTATACGATATATCTTTTGAAACTATACCACCTTTTATTTAGAACTGATGGAAGCACAAGACCGCTTATCATCATGTATATATCAAACACAACAAAGAACCTTTTAATACCCTAACAACAACCTCGAATGGGAAATGACCCTGCTCAAAAGAATTTCCTGTATATTATAATAGATTTAGAGATTTTCAAATTTTGATTTTAGAAAACCAGAATAAAATTTTTTATCTTATCGGGTAAAACCCCAACTATGTCAATTTGAGAACTAAACTTTAGAAAAAATTTTGAACCCTAAAATTTTTATAACCTCAGAAGAACAAGATTTTATCAACTAGCTTTGGGCAGATTCACCAGAGATGTCATAAGTCAGTGATGACGCAAACTTCTGGGAAAGTCTAGATGCAGAGAGTTTTACCAACTTGGAAAATGCAATGGAAGGATAACGAAGACATCAAATCCTGCAACAAAGATCAACTCGCAAAGAACTCTCAAAAGCAAATGCCAGCCTTATCTTCGTAACACCGTCGATGATCACAAGAGTCATCAAAGAAAAGAAGGAAACGTGAAGATAATTCCATTCTTTTGGACACTTGTTGTAAGACCCAAGAAATTCCAATTTCTGGAAAAATGGCAAAATAGTAATTTCTGCTAATAAAATCGTAATTTTCGGGTCAAAAATCCGAAATTTATTCTCAGATCTCGACAGGAAATGATTTCACCGTTGAATCGCCCTCGTGAAATCTAGCTAGCACGTCGAATTTCGTCAAATTCCGAGACAGTCGGAGTTGACACGTTTTTCGAGGCATCGCATTTCGAGTGTCGTAAAACGATTTTCGATGAGAAAAAAGTCACATATAACACGTACTCATGTGTCATAAGTGGCATGAGTAAAGAAATGATGAAAATGGACGGCCGAGATAGTGCCGAGTGTCAAAACTGGGGAAAGAAAGGACAAAAATGTCATTAATGAAAAGTTTAAATGATAATAAGACGAATTAGCGAATAGTGTTCATCTCCCTCAACAAAAAACCAAAAGAAAACGTAATGTAAAATGAGATGCAAGGGCTGCTTTTGTGTTTTGGGAGGAGAAGGACCTCCTTCTCTCTCTAGGATTCCTGAGATCCGACGGTCGAAATTTGTCAGGACAAGAAGCAAAGTTGCTCTACGCATCGAGACCTACGGGTGGGCACCGGTTTTAAGGAGTTTCGACAAACTCCGTGAGGTAGGGGTTTCTCCCTACTTGGGTTTTATTCTTTATTTAAGTACTTTGTTTATGTTTGAGTTGAATGAGGCCGTGAGGGGCCGTTTGATCGGTTCCAAATCTCGAACCGAGTGTTGGATTTTTGAAACCCATGTGACAAACTGCGACCGTCCACGGCCGACCGCTGCTAGTTGTGCAATCATGTGTTAATGTGTGCTTTGATGTGAAAAGTACCGAATGGCCGGAATTACGTTCACTAAGTAAACCTGATCGGGCGATTTATCGAATAGTAACCGAGGTTTCACTATTCCCGAATAGTGTCTACAAAATAATTTTTGTGAAATAGTTGGTTTGGTCGAGCGATTCAAGTTGAATTGCTCGTGCTCGATCACAAATTTCAAGTTTAGCTAATTTTTTGTGTATGGAAATGTGAAATTACATAACATGATCAGGTGATTTAAATTATGTGAATATATGCATGATTATATATTTGCATGTGTTATAGAATTGAAATGGAATCTAAGATCATGCATTCCATATGCACCGAGCACCTGGGCGGACGATAAGAGGAGGTAATGAGGTAATTGAGAGAGTGGTCTGAGGAGTTGTCTAAAATAATGAATATCTGAGGTCGACACACACCCCCACCCCCACCGGCCGGCAGCGTGCCGGCCACTCCACAAACCTCAGTCGCTACCCCAACGACTAGAAACCCTGCGGAAGCGGCCGCATTGCTTGCTTAAACCTCCTATAAAAATTTTTCTTTATTTTTCAAACTTAGGATTTGGTAAAATCTAGCAGCGAAAACTTCAAGAAGATGACTACGCACATAGTCTAAGTTCCAAACTCGTATACATCCAATTTACACTATATCCAAATACGCAACCGCATAAATTCATCACATTCCCATCACACTAAACTATGTACATACATATGTCCCATTATACATATTCAAAGTATGTTCTTACAAAATATAATTAATACATGACTTATAATCGATGTCGACAAATCCTATCGTGCTCCAAAATGGCTCAGGTAATTCAGACTTTGAAAATACTTTTAAAATACAAAATAATGAGCTAAACGAGCCTGGAGTGTATGTTTATAAATGGTTTTACTCTTTTCCTAAAACATTTCAAACATGTAAAACTCTCTTTACGAATATTTTCCGTAAGCTTGTTTTCATGATATTTTGCTTTTCTTTAAAAAGCTTGTATTAGTCTTATTTCTTGCTTCAAGAAGTCTATTAAACTTCTCATAATTTTTCATTACTGCTCTATCTTGTTTTGAAAAGTTTCTAAAACCTTTCACAAACTATCGCTTTTAAAAAGTTTCTCAAAACTTTTTCATAAAAATGGGAGCTTGAGCTCAACCACATGCTTTGAAAATAAAACCCACTCGAGTTGCTCAACCGATCAAGCTTTGAAATCTAAACGAGCTTGCTCAACCGCCATTTAAAACTCTCCTAAGCCTCGCATCGGAACCAATGGTTGATTTTTTCGTAAAAACAAACGTATCATGCTTATAAACATCAACCAATGGAGGCCTATTGGCTATCATGCCCTAGTGAACACGGAATTTATGTTCCACCGCAAGCCTGGAAGGACCTTTTGTCTCGCCACCTTTTCATTTTCCTAAGTAGTCATGGGTGGAATTGACCTCGTGTCGCCATCACCATACTTAGTTAGAGCTCATAACCTTATATACCCCGTGACGCGCCACTCGCCTCCTTTAAATGCATGGTGTATGTCCTAAGCTCACGCACTGCAAAACTACAATGCATGCATGAAATCCCAACACCGTTCGCACGCACGGATACCACCCAGGCTTCATTGGCTAAAAACTACAGTAAGCGCCTTGTTTTCACAACCTTCATCGCTTTTGCTTGCTCATTGTTTTTGTAAAATGGTTTTACACTTTGAAACCATTTACTTGCTTGTTTGCTTGAAAAATGGTTTAATTATTCAAAACCATTTCGTTTAGTTGCTTGCTTGCTCAAAAATGGTTTAACTTTTCAAAACCATTTAATGTTATTTAATTATGGTTTTACAATTTAAAACCAATGCTTTCTTTTCAAAAATGGTTTAACTCAAAACCATTTGCTTGCTTTCCAATTCATTGCTTGCTTCTTGAAAATGGTTTGCATTCAAAACCATGAAATACCAGTGTAAACAATTTATAATAATAATAATAATAATACACTAGTATTTGGAAAAATGAGTTTATAACACTCACCTCTTTGCTTGCTTAACTTGAGCACAGTTCCACACTTATCCCGCCTTTACTTTAACCTACAACTCAAACGAATACGACGACAAATTAATCGCATAACTTAACGTACTTCCTAGACTTAGTCACACTCTTCATACTCTTTTAAAGCTAAGGTGCTAAGGGTTCTATTCCAACTGGAATCACCCAATTCGAGCACCGAAACTCAAAGCTTACGTCCGAAACAAATCTGACTACTCTATGTCCAAAACTGATGCAGGAATTTTCTTGCACATGGCCCCACTTTGAGTGAATTTTCGGGCCACTTAGGATCAGAATTTATGATTCCTACTTAAGTTTTGTTCTCCTTGAAGTCTATTTTACGTAGCCACTTGAATCACTCAAATCGATAAGAAATGAGGAAGTTATGGCTAAAATACGAAAACTGGTCGAAACAGGAAAACCAGAACAAGTTCTACCGGTAGGACTTAACTTCTACCGGTAGGACTTGGCCAAAAATGACCAGAAGCAAAGTCCTACCGGTAGGACTTCAACTTCTACCGGTAGAAGACACCCGAAATGCCCAGATTTTGTTATTTCTCCCACTTTGATGCCACCACTCCATATAACTTCTATAATTCATAATACCTCAAAACCAACTTGGAATTTATCTAAAAACAACCTGAATAACATGTGAATTGGTGTTTTGGAACCTCAAAACCCAAAACTCAGGTGAAAAATCCAAGAACACTACCTATGTCCACTAATTCTTTTAAACATCATGTAATTTGATGATCTCCAAGTTTTTTTACATCAATCGGGCTTTACCCATAACCTCCCAACCATTCAAAGGTTTGCAAAGTCTTTGCACAAAACCTAGATCAAAGGAGAACTTAATCTCCATACTCAAGCCCTAGATATCCACTTGATTCTAAGACAAAGGCATACCTTAATCTTTGGACCTCTCCTCTTCCTTCTTCTTCCTTCTCTTCCTCTTGCTCTTGGCTCTCTTCTCCTCACCAATCGTGAAGCCCTAACTTTGGAGACCAAATGAGGCATTTTGGTTTTTAATTCTCCTTTTGTTAAATTAACTTTCCATAAATTGCAAATAACCCTCATCTTTTAATTATTGCAATTGTAACTTATTCAATTTGTACTATGGCCCATCTCTACAATTAAAATTTGATTTTCATATCCTTTTGCTTAATGACCATTGTACCCTTGGTTTAATACTACAAATTCCTGTTCCATAAACTTTCATTTCCTACTTTAGTCTCCAAATACTACAATGTGACACTTAGTACTTTTATACACCTCACAAAGATCATGTAATCGTACACTCTGACTCGGTGTTACAAAATCCTCCTCCTTAGGAACATTTCTCGTCCCCGAAATGAATAAACTAAACTCCAAAAGAAAGGAAAGGAACATACCTCATCCGGAAAATAAGTGAGGGTAATCGGGAGGAAGATTCGGGCCTCGGTCCCAAGTAGCCGCTCCTCTCATGATTCTTCCAAGACTTTAACTAATGGAATCACTTTACTTCTCAACACCTCGTTCCTTGCGATCTACAATCTCGCACGATCTCCTCATAAGTCAAATTCTCCTTTAACCGCACCGGGCTGTTTCTTTAATACATGTGAAGGATCCGGATATATTTCCTCAACATTGATACATGGAAAGTATCAAGAATCCTTGACAACTCGGGGTAACTTCCTAACTGTAGTTCACTGTCCCACTTTACTCACGATCTCATAAGGTCCAATATACCCCTGACTAAGCCTCGCCTCGCTTTCCCAAATCTCAACACACCTTCCAAGGTGAAATCTTCAAAAGACTTTATCACCTATTTCAAGAAGTCTCTCTACTTAATTTCGTTGTCCGTATAGCTTTTCCGTCTATCTCTTGCTATCTTTTAAGTTATCGCGAACAACTTTCACTTTCTCCGAAGTGATATACCAGTTCGTGGCCTACTAGTCTTCTCTCACTAACCTCATCCCAAAGACACTGAGTCCTACATTTCGCCATACAACGCCTCAAATGGAGCCACATATCTATACTCGGATCGATAGCTATCATTGCAGGGCAACCCATTAATGCCAAGTGAGTGTCCTAACTTCAATTCCATCACACAAGTTTCTAGCATATCCTAACGTCCTCGAATAGTCCTCCGACCGTCCATCCTGGCTCCGAGGATGAAATGTTGTGCTAAAATGTAGGCGAGCACCTAATCGCCGTTTTCAGAACCAAAGCAAAACCTAGATGTGAACCCGGGGTCTCGATCCGACACTATCGATTAATCGGAACCCCATGAAGTCTTACTATCTCATCCACAACTCGCCAACTTTTCTAAAGAATCTTCAACATAACCGTAGGAAATGAGCAGACTCGTTAATCGATCTACTATCACCCATATGCATCATCGCCTCTCGAGTCCGTGGAAGACCACACAAAATCCATAGTAATCTTTTCCCATTTCCACACCGAATAAAGGAGGAATCGCATCTCTCTCCCGCGGCCTTCGATGCTCACCACCGCCGACAAAGTTAGGCACCCGAAACGAAACTCGCTATCTCTTTCTTCATCCCATTCCACCGCGAATGCTCTTCAAAGTTCTATAAGACCTCGGCATTTCACTTGGATGATAAAGATACGCAGATGAACGTGTTTTTCCATGATGTCTTTCTTCGCTCTCGCTAAACTCGCACACATTCTCCTGGCCCTCACTATCATGCCATCATCCCCGATCCTAAACTCGCTCTTCCCCTTTTCTATCTCTTCTTGCTTTAATCATCCGTGGATCCCGTGGACTCCGCCTCGCTAGAATCTCGTCCACTAGAGCGGCCCAACAGAAATGCGGCTACCGTTGCCTCAATCCTCGCCCAATATCACCCCTAAAGCTCTCGTGATCCACCAATAGTGGAAGATAACCCGATCTCACGTGAGACAAAGAACTCTCTGGTCGCCTACTCAAGGCATCCGCTACGACATTAGCTTTTCCCGATGGTACTATAGTACGTCGTAGTCCTTAATCAACTCAAGCCATCTTCTTTCGCTTCTCAGTTTAACTCTTTTGGGTGAAAATATATTGAAGACTTTTATGATCTCAGAAGATCCCGCTGAATGAACACTATATAAATAATGTTCCATATTTTTCATGCAAACACGACCGCTGCAAGCTCTGGGGTCGCAAATGCAATTCTCCCCATGCTTCTTATCGCCTAGAGGCATATGCAACCCACCCTAACAGTTTCGCATTAAAAACACAACCAAGGCTTCGCTCGAAGCATCACTATAAACCACAAATCCATCTCTTCCACTGGGTAAAGCTAGAACTGAGCTTCAAGTCAATCTATCTTTCAACCTCAAAACTCTCTGGATAAAGCCACTCAATCATACTTAACATCTTTCCTCGCTGCCGTCATGGGTCGCGATCTCGAGAACCCTCAACAAATCTCCTCAGAATAATCGCAAACCAAGGAAACTTCGACCTCCTCGACACACTGTGGTTTCCAATTTACCACTGGCTTCATTTTCCCCGGGGATCCACACCACCCTTCCGCGAAATTACATGACCAAGGAATGCCAATTTGTCGAGCCAAACCCGACACTTGCCCAATTTGGTATATAACTGCTTCCCTTAGGGTTTGTAATACAATCCTCGGGTGCTCTAATGTCTTCCTAACTACCCGAATACACTAAGATATCATCAATAAAAACTGGCGACGAACCTATCCCAAACACGCAAATACTCCTGCTCATCAAATCCATAACTGCTGTCGGAGCATTAGTCAAGCCCAACGGCATCACCAAAAACTCATAATGTCCGTAGCGTGTCCCGACGTGCAAATTCTTAGGTACATCATCTCTCCCCAGACTCAATCGATGATACCCGACCTCAAGTCTATCTCGAGTATACTCAGATCCCTGGAGCTGATCAAATAACTCATCAATTCTAGTGAGTGACACCGACAAGGATGGTAACTCGTTCTCACCGCCTCGTAATCTATACATAACCGCAAACTCCATCTTTCTTTTTCACGAAGAGAACCGGAGCTCCCCATGGATATGCTCCTGGCCTTTACCAAATCCCTTTACTCAACAATTCTTAACCGAGCCTTAGCTCCCTTTAACTCAAGTAGGAGCTATCCTATAAGGAGGAACGGAAATGGGCTCAGTCCCTGGAATTAAATCAATGGTGAACTCCACTTCTCTTTCTGGAGGTAATCCCGCGATATCATCCGGGAACACATCTGGGAACTCTCTAATAACTGAAATCTCATCCAATATAGTCCCCTCCTTCCCTGTCTCCACCACATAAGCTAGATAACCCTGACAACCTTTACGCAACATTTTCTCGTGGCCGTCATGGCGAGATCATACAGAAGATAACTCTCACGTAATCCTCGAACTTTACTTCCACTTCCCCGCCTATTCACTTTACTCCTTTATACTGTCTATCGCGGGCTCTACGGCGAGATAGCCAATCCATGCCGAGAACCACATCAAAGTCCTCATATCTAGCTACAAGATCCGCCGAACTCCTCGTCCCTCAATCGAACTCTTACTATCTCTCACTACCTGGGTCGCGAGCAATGGATCTCCAAATTCGAAGGAAACTCTCATACGACCCCCAATGGTCAGTCTCTATCTGGACACGATCTAAGAATGGCTTGGATGCAAATGAATGCGTAGCTCCTGGGTCTACTAAGGTATATGCATCATGCTCAAGAATAGAAATAATACCCGTGACCACATCGGGAGCTGCATCTGCATCTTGCTGAGTCACAGCATATACTCTGGCCTGAGTGCGGGGCTCTGTCTGTATCCCTGGGGCACTGCCTCTACCTCTACCACGGCCACCTCTACCTGCGGCTGTGCTGGCCCCTCTGCCTGGGAAGCCTCTCCCCGTCGACTTTTGTGTGCTCATCTCTGGTACTGGGGTAGCTAGACTGGCCACTGATGTCTCCGCACCAATCAGCTGAGGACACTCCCTAATAAAATGGCCTTCTTGGCCACAGTGGAAACACCTCGTACTGAATCTCCTGCACTCCCCATGGTGTCGCTTCTGACACATATGACAAACGGGAGGAATACTCCGTGTCACCGCTAGCAACCGGGGGGGCCTCACTCGATCCTTGAATGTAGATATTCTCACTCGCACCCTCGGCCTCTATAACCTCCTCGCTCTTGCTTTTTCTTTCACACAGATCAGTCCCGAGCTTTGCCGGGAAGTGCCCGTACTCCTCTTACTTTACTTTCCGCCACTCCGATACATCAGCCAGAGTGCTTTGTTCAACTCTCGCAGCGCCCAACTAAGTCCCCCAACCCATTCCGCGGACCACCCGATAAATGCACTCGATCCGGCGTCGCAGCTCGATAAAACCTCTTTGCATTTCAGACTTCCATCCGCTTGAATGTATGGAACCAATCTAACTAGTTCCGAGAATTCTTCATACTTGACATCGACATGTTCTTCTATTCTAACTTGAAGAACTCTCAATTTTTAACTTGTGACTTCGAGGAAAGAATCGGTCAATGAATTCTCATGAAATCGGGTCCCATGCTATTCCATCGTGATACCTTCTTCTACGCAGATCCCACCACCTTTTAGCCTCGCTTTCCATCGAAAATCGAAAACAAGCACTCCTTTGCCATCCGCGCCCCATAACTCCATAAATTCGCTTAATGGCCTAACCACAACCGTCGCTTCCGGATCACCACACGTCGCTTGCCATATGGCTTGGCGCCCGCCAGATTTCCTATTGACCCTCCCTGGCTCTTCCACGGCCTCTCTAGGTGGCGGTGAGGTTATGATCGCCGTCGGGTCGCTATCGCTACTATCCGCAAGTAACTGCGCTACTTTGCTCGCAAACATTCCCGGCACTTGAGCCCTTCCTCTCGGGCGGCGTTGCATGGTCCGTGCTGAATTCGCCGCCGGAGGTCGATTCATAGGATGCTAAGAGTGGAATCCCATTACGTGCTCGCCCCTTTCGTGTACTTCAGACGCCGTACACCGCCGGAACTACTCTCCTAGGACGACCTCTACGTCCTCTTCCTGACATAGTGCTGTAATTTCCAAAAATAAACCATTTAATACTTTGAATCACTTCATATGTATGTACTCTAAGTTTAAACATGCATGGTTGCCATAACTTATGCTCTGATACCACCTCATGTGGTGCATCGATTTCCTGCTCCCAGTTATTATATACAACCCGTCTCGATATTCACCTGACACACCCCACCCCTACCCACGCAAGAGGGGCGCAGTCACTAATTCACAAACCCTAAATGCACTTAACGACTAGAATCCCCCGTGAAGCCGGTCGCATTGCTCATTTAAACCTCCTATAAAATTTTTTTCTTTATTTTTCAAACTTAGATTCGTAAAATCTATTGAAATTAAAACTTCTAAGCAAAGATGATCTGGCCAGACATAGTCTAAGTTCCAAATTCAGATACATCCAATTTACACTATATCCAAAATATGGCAACCAGCATATCATTCCCATCACACTAAACTATGCGTACATACATATGTCCCATTATACATATTCAAAGTATGTTCTTACAAAATATAATTAATACAAAGACTTATACGATGTCGACAAATCCTATCAGGTCTGCATCACTTGCACCACAGACCGAAAATAGCTTTAAAATACAAAAATAATGAGCTAAACGAGCCTGGAGTGTATGCTTTTATAAATCCAAGTTTTACTTTTCCTGAAAAACATTTCAACATGTAAAACTCTCTTTTTACGAATATTTTCCGTGCTTCGTTTGCTTTATTTTGCTTTTCTTTAAAAGCTTCAGAATAGTCTTATTTCTTGCTTCGCTAGAAGTCTATTAAACTTCTCATAATTTTTCTCGCTTGCTTGTTCTATCTTACTTGAAAAGTTTCTAAAACCTTTCACAAACTATCGCTTAAAAAGTTTCTCAAAAACTTTTCATAAAATGGGAGCTGAAGCTCAACCACATGCTTTGAAAATAAAACCCACGGAGTTGCTCAACCGATCGCTTTGAAATCTAAACTGAGCTCAGCTCAACCGCTTGCTTTAAAACTCTCCCTAAGCTCGCGATCGGAACCAATGGTTGATTTTTCAAACAACAGATCATGCTTATAAAACATCACCAATGGAGGCCTATTTTTGCTTATCATGCCCTAGTGAACACGGAACCTATGCTCCAATCGCGTCGGGTGGAAGGACCTCATCTCGCACCTTTTCATTTTCCTATGAATATATGGTGGAATTGACCTCGTGTCGCCATCACCAGCTACTTAGTTAGAGCTCATAACCTTTTATATACCCCGTATCGTGCCACTCGCCTCCTTTAAATGGCATGGTGTATGTCCTAAGTTTGCCGACCGTGCAAAACTACAATGCATGTATGAAATCCTAACACCACCGTGCATATCGATACCCGAATCGGCTTGCTTGCTTAAACTGCGGCGCCTGCTTTCACAACCTTCATCGGGCTGGGCTTGTTTGCTTGTTCTTGTAAAATGGTTTTACACTTGGAAACCATTTACTTGCTTGTTTCGTTTGAAAATGGCTTAATTATTCCAAAACCATTTGCTTAGTTGCTTCGTTGCTTTCCAAAAAATGGTTTAACTTTTCAAACCATTTACTATTAATTATGGTTTTACAATTTAAACCAATGCTTTCTTTTTCAAAAAATGGTTTAACTCAAACCATTTGCTCGCCTCCAATCATCGCTTGCTTCGAAAATGGTTTGCATTCAAAACCATGAAATACCGCTGTAAACAATTCTTATAATAATAATAATAATAATACACTATTATTTGAAAATGAGTTTATAACACTCACCTCCTTTGGCTGTTTAACTCAGTACGCCCACACTTATCCCGCCTTTACTTTAACCTACAACTCAAACGAATACGACGACAAATTAATCGTGATAACTTAACGTATTTCCTGTGACTTACCACACTCTTCATACTCTTTAAAGCTATGTGCTAAGGGTTCTATTCCAACTGAATCACCCACCCGAGCACCAAACTCCTGCCAATAAAAAATCCGAAACAACTGACTACTCTATGTCCAAAACTGATGCAGGAATTTTTCTTGCATTACTACCCACTTTGAGTGAATTTTTCGCGCCACTTAGATCAGAATTTGGCGATTCCTACTCTAAGTTTTGTTCTTGAAGTCTATTTTACGTAGCCACTGAATCACTCAAATCGATAAGAAACGAGGAAGTTTATGGCTAAAATACGAAAACCTGGCCGAAATATAAAATTATGAACATGTTCTACCGGTAGGACTTAACTTCTACCGGTAGAACTTGGCCAAAAATGACCAGAAGCAAAGTCCTACCGGTAGGACTTCAACTTCTACCGGTAGAAGACACCCGAAATGCCCAGATTTTGTTATTTCTCCCACTTTTGATGCCAATTCACTCCATATAACTTCTATAACTATACCTCAAACCAACTTGAATTTATCTAAAACAACTCCATTAACATGTGAATTGGTGTTTGAACCTCGAAACCCAAAACCTTAGGTGAAAATCCAAGAACACTACCTAAGGTCCACCAATTCTCTTTTAAACATCATGTAATTTGATGATTCCAAGTTTCTTTACATCAATCGTGGCTTTACCTACATAACCATAACCATTCAAAGGCTTCATGTGCTCTTTGCACAAAACCTAGATCAAAGGAGAATCCAATCTCCATACCCAAGCCCTAGATATCCAATACACTGATTCTAAGACAAAGGCATACCTTAATCTGACCTCTCCTCTTCCTTCTTCTTCCTCTTCCTCTCGCTTCGCCTCTCTTCTCTCTCACCAATCGTGGAAGCCCTAACTTTGGCACAATGAGGCATTTTGGTTTTTAATTCTCCTTGTTAAATTAACTTTCCATAAATTAAAATAACCTCATCTTTTAATTATTGCAATTGTAACTTATTCAATTTGTACTATAAGCCCATCTCTACAATTAAAATTTGATTTTTCATATCCTTTGCTTAATGACCATTGTACCTTTGGTTTAATACCACAAATTCCGGTTCCATAAACTTTCATTTCCTACTTAGTCTCCAAATACTACAATGTGACACTTAGTACTTTTATACACCCCTATTAAGATTTCATGTACCGTACACTTCTGACTAGGGTGTTACAAAGAGGGGTCCAAATAAAATATTAATCGCCTGAGCCTACCCAATTGATATACACACTCCGAGGGTAGTCCATACATAATATCAATCGGCCTGAGACTCGCCAACTGATATATACATCAAAGGGTTGTCCACAAACAAATAAAAACCAAGGGTTCTCACATACGTGGCTTAGGCAGCTTGTGAGGAGCTCTGAGAGGACTCCTGATATGAGATGATCGCTAGGGACATTCAAGTAGATCATGCATTCGTCAATGTGTGTTTATTTTTGGAGCATTGCATATGCACTTTAGTGAGAGTAGCCCACTTGTGTGATTCCACTACTGAGCATTAGCTCAAATTCTCGCCGAGGGAACATATTTTCGTGCACAGTGGAGCGCATAAGGAGACACGGTCAGAGACCGCGAAGAAAGCCGGGTGTGGTTGTATCGCTTGTATAAGCATGTATTAGAATTCTAGAATTTTAATATATGTCGTAAGAGTAAATAATTAACTCTGTAACTAAGGATATAGTTGATATGTTTATGAGTATGGTTTTATGGGCCAAGTGGCCGTTTTACTCATGTTACGGATTATATTGGATAGATGGAATATAGGTTGTGAGTGTAAATGCAGGGGCCCAAGAGGTCATTTTTACTCTGTATAGTTGTATATGAGACCCTGTGTGGTCATTGATGTTGATTTGTGGACAAAAGATACATAGATGTAGGCCTGGGTAGAGCTCCCGTACAAAGGAGACTCGCCCGATTCGCGGGTAAATGCCCAGTCACCCGACATTCACGAGCCGCTCACGGCCGATCTTGGTGAGTCAACTGACCCCTGGATTCGGCATCACACTCATTCTATAGCCATTGTACTTTGAAGAGTCAAACTTCACTTTGTCCTTTCAAATTTTACTTTGTACCTATTATCATTTATTTTGTATTTAAAGTTGTCATAGCATTTTAAAAGTTAGGTTTATCTCGACTTTAACTGGCCAAGTTGGATAACTATGTGAATAGTTTTAGGTTTTGTGTTTGTGATCCAACTTATATAAAAGGAAGTCAGAGGAGGCATGTAAGATATATCGGGGGTGAAAGAAGAGAGAGCTGAGGAGAGTGAGAGAGTTTGTAAAGAAAGCTCAGAATCAAAGTTTGAAGAAATAAATTACTTTTCAATTCTCTTTGTTCTTACTTTGTTTTTTGCTAATTTTATTTATTTAGAGGAACAAGGTAAAGATAAACAAGGAAAATTGAGTTTTTATTTTAAAATTTTTTATATAATAATAATCAACCTACATGGATCCCGTTATTATCTTCTTATACAAAAGGAAAATTTTTCTTAAAATTAATCTTGAAACCCATGTTTTCAAAGCGGAATTTTAAAACTGTAGTCTTTTACCTAAACCCAATGACCTTTAACCCGCTTTTAATGTGGGATAGGCGCTTTAGGAGACTTTGTCCGGTCTGGGTAGGGATTTCATCCTATGACACGAAGCGATGTTTTATTATTCTTAATTTAAACCAAGGTGTTTGCGTATAGATTGCCATGTAGAATGCTTTGTTTCGTAGATAAAGAGTAAGAATGGTATCGTAGCACTTCAGATGTTAATTATTATTATTTTAAAAAATTTGAAATTAAATTCCGCAGTACCAAAGCTTTATCTTATACCTCGCTTAAAGTCATATTGTGAAACAAATCCTTTTGAAAATTTATGATATTGTGAAAATTTATGTTTTTATAATTTGTATGAAAATTGTGAAAATTTGTATGTCGGTAATTGTGTGTTTATTTTATGTCTTTTATTCCTTATCCTCCTAGTGTTTATAATTTAGATTATGATCGTGTAAAAGAACTTAGTAATAGAATTTACATACAACGTGAAGAATTTAGGAAAAATTTAGATAAACTACATGCTTTAAGAACAATTGTTAAAAACCTTACTAAAGATATTCAAACCTCAGATTCTTAAATATTTGTGTGAATACTGAGCCTACTATAAAAACCTACGAATAATATTTTAATATCAAAACCATAGTTAAAACTGAAATAGTAAAATATTATATGTATAATCTTTATGTTAGTTCAAGTTCTTAGAAATTAGAAATTAGAAGTAGAATTTAGAATTTATGGTAGAAATTAGGTAAAAATTTAGAATAGGTAGAAACTTTGAAAAATTAATGAACCCCTCGTTTTAAAAAAGAAGAAATTAAATATTTTACGAACCTAGAAATTCCATCTAGAATAACCAAAGTAGTATTAAGAACATAAAAGCAACAAAGAAAACCATTCGAAAGGATCACATATAAAAAATTTAGAAAGTTCAAGAAATTCAACAAAGGAAAATAAATTTGTGTTATACAACCTTAGGAATAGAAAATAAATGGAAGACTTAAACATTTTAATTTAATTAGAAGCAACTTAGATTATATAAAAGAACATCTAGTTAAGGAAGATGAATTTTTAGAAAGGAAATATAAAAATAAAAATTGAACAACAAAATTTGGAAAGAAATATTAGAAAAATCCTGTCAAAAGTAGATCAAATATTTGAACAATTAGTTAAGGAAACTAATAAATTAGGAAGAAAATAAAATAGAAAAATATTTTCCAACAATTTGAAAAAACTTAGTTTAGAGAAAAACCAAAAATAGTGTAGAATATAAACTCAATCCATTTGAAACCTAGAAATTTAGAAATAAAACCATGGAAATTGTAGAAGTAATAAAACCAAAAGAAAATGTCAAAGAATTTATAGAAGAAAAACTTAAAAAGGCAATAAAAGAAGTAACTTCATACAAAAAACCTTTAGTTCAAAGTCCTAAAATAACAAGATTTTTTAGCCAACATACCATAAGTTCATTAGGAAATATAGTATATTTAGATTCTTAGTCACTTCTCGTAAATAAAACAAAAAACTTTTGAAAAATAAACCGATAAATATATGCATTTAGGAGTAATTTTAATAGGAATAATCGCCTTCATGGGTGGGCCACAAATGGGGGAGCACTTGTAAATATTAACCTTAGATACTAGAAATAATTCAATAGACGAGCTCTTTAGCCGTGCTAAATATGAATCAAAATTATGCGCTATAGGTTGCATCCCTGGGCGCTTTATAGATCTTAGGGAATTTTAATGAAAAATAAAAATAACTATAAATACAAAGGATATGATATGGAACTTGGTAGTAAAAAACCTTAGTGTAGCTATTATGTGGATTTATTGAAAAACAACAAATGCTTTAAGTTTAAAATGTATGATGGAATTTGATGATAGTAAAACTTTTGGTAGTAAAATCAGAATATGATTGAAGCAAAACCTTTAGGAAATAAATTATTTATTAGAAGAGAATGGAATTACCACAAATAAATAAACCAGAAATAAAATATCCAACCTCTAGTAGTATATATCAAAATAAAGATGGAAGTGCTAGTATAACTTTTGGAGATTACAAAACCATAAATATAGAACCAGAGTCTGATAGTGAAACTGAATCTGTACATGTTAATGTAGTAAACATAAAAGAACAAGAAATTATGTTAAATATAGAAACTGTAGAAAATTTATATAGAAATTTAGAATTAATTGATAGAATGTTAGAAGAATTTGAATCCAAATTACTAGATGAACTAATAGATCAAGAAAATTTTATAGACATAATGTGTAATAATTATTTAGATGATCAAATAATTTCAAAACTTATCAAACAAACCTAGTTAAAAAAATTTAGATATAGAAGTAATAAACCAATTTATAATAAAACCACATATCCCAAAACAAGAAGAAAAAGTAAATGAAATAATTGAAATCTCAAAATGAACATGAAGAAAAATAACAAAAGAAAATAAAAATAAAAATTGAAAAAGAATTCAGAAATGTAAAAACAGTAAATAGTTAAACAAACCTTCAATTTAAAACAAGAATATAACCTTCTAGTAGTTATTCACAAACTAATAAATGAATAGAACAAATTGACTAATTTTAGATATAGATAATAATGGTAATCTTAGAAAACCATAGAAAACTGGGAACAATCTTTAAATTCTGATGGTGTAATTGTAGCTTTCCAAAACCAACAAGAAATATATGAATATTGTAAAAGCACTCTTAGAGGAATAGTATTACAATTTTTTAGAAACATGGAACAAGAAAACAAAGAGTTATTTTCATAAAGTTAGAAATAATTTTATATCCGTGTTTATAAATCATAAAATTATATTATTTAGAACAACCCAAGAGGATGTAAATGAACCTGCATCATATCTTTATAAGTTTGAACTGTAAGACCCGAAAAATTCCAATTTCTGGAAAAATGGCAAAATCGTAATTTTGGTTACAAAATTGTAATTTTGGTTACGAAATTGTAATTTCGGTTAAAAATCCAAAATTTATTCTCTCTAGATCTCGGACGGAGAAACGAATTGTAACTGCTGGAATCGCCCTGAAATCTAGCTAGCACGTAAAATTTCGTAGAATTCCGAGATAAGCCTGATTTACACGCTTTGCGAGGCATCATCGTCGGCGCCAGAAAGACTGGACAGCGACGAAAAGTCATGATATAACACGACTCATGTGTCATATGGCATGGAGTAGAGAAATGATGAAAATGGACGGCCGAGATAGTGTCAAATGTCAAAACTGGTAAATGAAGGGACATAATGGTCATTTAGAAAAGTTTAAGCTCACTGTAAGACAAAATAGGATGAATGGATCATTCTCTCTCAAATTAAAAAGACGAGAAAACGTGGGATACAGGAGGTCTTACGTGAAACGAAAAATAAGAACTTTAGTGAGAGAGAGTAACGAGAAATTCCACTTCAGAATAAGGGCAAAATCGCACTTCGATTACAAAATTGTAATTTCTGCTAAAAATCCCGAATTAATTCTCTAGATCTCAGATGACGAAATCCGATTTCACTGGTTTAATTGTCTTCATAAATCTAAATAAAGATAGTGACCCCGTGGTCAATTCCTCAGACAAGAGGTTTCACACGCTTTTCATGAGATCGCTGATTCGAGCATCGTGAAACGGTTTCGTTGTAACGAAGTCATATATAACACGCACTCATGTGCCATATGGCATGGAGTAGAGAAATGATGAAAATGGACGGCCGAGATAGTGCCGAATATCAATTCTGGTAAAAGGGGGACATAAAGGTCATTTTTAGAAAAGTTTTTAAGTCACTAAATGCCAAATTAGTCAACAGTGTCATCTCTCCCATTTTAAAGACCAAAAAAACGTGATGAACCAGAATTTTTCCTCCAGTAGCCTTTTTTTGGGTTTTTTCTTTAGAGAGAGAAACTTCTCTCTAAAAATACGGCGAATCCGACCGTCGACGCCTTCGACAAGGAAGTTGTTCTACGCGGAGCGGCCTACTGCAGCACCGCATTTACGGAGCTTCTCAACCCAAGAGGTAGGGCTCTCCTTACTTGGTTTTATCTCCTCTTTTAAGCACTTTGTAAATGTTTCGCCGATTATACTGAATGGCGCTTGATCTGGCCCCAAAGCTCGGGCGAATTAGATTTGATTTATTGAACCTTAATGTGAGCAACCTTACAACCGTGAGGGACTGCTTGGGTCTTTAATAACATAAATTATGTTTTAAATCATGGATTGATTTGGATGAGGCCGGAAATGGCCGGGAAATGCGGGTTCACTAAGTGAACATATGAATTGTTGAGTGTTGGAACCGTAAACCCTAAGGTTTTACTGTTCCTAGGAATAGTGACATGAAAATGTATTTTCGTGAAAATATGTGTTTGGGTTGGCACCAATCGAATTGTTTGTGTTTGAACATTAGCCCAAGTGAGCTAAATTTCTGATGTTTGAAATGATAATTACATAACACGTTTCATGCGATTTAATTTCTATGCGACATATTCGTGTATATATATTTGCATGTGACTAGACTGGGACGTGGATTGGTACACATGTGATTCCATATGCACTGAACATCCGTGACTATAGGAGTTAGTGCATGAGATGAGTCTGTGAGAAAATTGTCAAGTGTAGCTCTTAAAATATTAATTATCTGGGAGGGTAGTCCACAAACTAAAAATACTTCAATCGTCGGAATGCAATTAATTGATATTCATCGCAGGGTAGTCCACAACAAATAATATATCAATCGTCTGAGCGGCCCAATTGATATATATATACACTCTGAGGGCTGTCCACAAACAAACAAAAATAGAAATTCCTCATGCGAGGCTTAGCGAAAGTGTGAGGGAGTCGGGTGAGGACTCTGGATCCGAGTTGAACGCGTGTATATCCAAGCAGATCATGCATTTACTTAACGCAGTTTCACTCGGAACATCGCACCGCACTTAGTGTGGTGAGAGCCCACTCTAGGCGATTCTCCTAATGTTTTAGCTCACCTAGTCAAGTGACCCCATTTTTACTGTGCACAGGAGCGTATGAGGAGACTCGCCCATCCTCGAGGTCGTTTTTAGAAGAAAGCCTGATGTGGCTTTGTGTCACATTATACATGTATTAAAATGCTCTTCATTTTAATATATATATGGCTTAAGAGTGAACATATTGTAACTCTTGTAACTATAGGATATATAGTCGATTCATAGCTGGGTATGCATATTGGAGAATTTGCATGGGCCCAAGTGGCCGATTGATATATATATGGGATTATATTGGACCGTTTGGGGGACAAGTGATACGCAGGTTAGAATCGTAAGAGAAACCCTGCATACAAAGGAGACTCCCGCCCGATTTTCCGGGCAGAGCCTGGGTAACCCGACATCCACTTGTATTCCATGCATTGACTAGAATAATCTGACCCCTGGTTTCGCGTCTGAACTATAATTGGTTCTTCTTCTTTTATCCCAATATTTTCCAAGTTTTCTATATCTTGTTTTTCTTTTAAAAGTTTGTTTATATCTTTAGGTTTTCTATATTCCCGATCTATCTTCTACATCCTAAATATAAATCCTCTCCTAATTTTAATCTTCTATAAAGTTGTCTATTTAAATCTTGTTCTTTTATTTGACTTCTTTCTCCTATATTCAAACATTCTTTTTATAACCAATTTTTTACAAATTCTACTCTACTGCCTATATAAGGAGAGTTTTTATATTGAGAGGTTGAAAATTTATTCCATAATCTAACTCCTATTGGTCCTTGTATTTTTAATATATATTTATTCAAATATTCGGGTATTCCATCAACTTTAGCAAGAATTGCATTTTTTGAAATTTTTGTTCATATTCTTTTATATACGAAAGGTTACACAATTTTAACTTGCTCAAACTTATAAAGATATAGTATAGGTTCATTTAAATATTCTGGATTGTTCCTAAAAATATAATTTTATAAGGTTTATAAAACACATAATAAATTATTTTTAACTTCCCGAAATAACTTATTATTTTTTGTCTCATGTTTCTAAAGAATTAAAATATAGTTCCTTAACGATGCTTTTACAATATTCATATATTTCTTGTTGATTTTGGAAAGCTACTATTGCACCAGCATAATTTAAAGATTGTTCCCAACATTTTATGGCTTTTCTAAGATCACGAGTATTATCTATATCTAAAATTGTTTCATATTCATACTTAGTTGTGAATAACTACTATAAGGTTCTATTTTTGTTTTCCATTGAAGGCCTTGTCTAACTATTTATGTTTTCACATTTACATATTCTTCTTCAATTTTATTTTCATGTTCTTTTTATGATTTCAAATATTTCATTTATTTTATTATTTTTCTATAATATGCGCTTGATTATAAATCGGTTTATTAATTTATACCTAAAAAAAATTTAACTAAGTTTGTGTGAATACGAAAAAATTATAAAGAAACTTACAAAGAATTTTTTGATATAGAAACCTTAGTTAAAACTGAAATAGTAAAATATTATATTGATAACCTTTATTTTAGCTCATCTTTTTAGAACTTAGAATTAGAATTTAGAAATATGTGTAGAAACTTTAAGAAAATTTATGAACCCTCAAACCATGTCCATTCGAGAACTGAACCTTTAGAAAAATTTGAATCCAAAAATTTTTATAACCCTAAAAGAACAAGATTTATAAACTAACTTTAGGCGTATTCATCATAAATGTCCTACGTCGTTGATGATGCAATCTTCCTCGAAAGAATCTAAACGAAGAGAGTTACGCCAATCTGTAAAATGCAAATGAAAAGCGATAACAATAACATCAAATCATGCAACAGCTTTCAACTCGCAAAACAGCCTCAACAGATTTTAGCGTAATCCAGACCATCCTTATCTCATAAAGAAACAAAGATAATAATTTAAACGTTGCAGTTCTTTTTGATAATATCAATTTTTCGTAGATGAGGACACTTGTCCCCATAGCCATTTATTAGTCTTTATGTGTTTAGTAGAGTTTTGATAAGTTCAAACTTTTCTTTGTCCCCTGTGACACTTGTACAAATTTATAGTTGTCCATATAGAGTTTAGTCCTACACATACCACTTATCCATATAGGAAATAGTATTAAAGGTATAATTTTTTTTTTTTGTTGAGCCACATGGCATCTTGTAATTATTTTACAGTTCTAACTCTATAAATGAGTCGTAGGAGATACAAAGACATAGAGCTAGAGATAGCGGAGAGAGTGAATGATGAAGTTAGTGGAGAGAGTAGTGGAGAAGTTTGTACTCTGTAACTCCAACTTTATACATTTCCTACAATAAGATGTATGATTTTCTTTCATGCTTTGTTCTTACTTTGTTATTTGTTTTAATTTTATTTATTTAGAGGAAAAAATGGTAAAACATGTCAGAAATTGACTATTTAATTTTAAATTTTTTTTCTATAATAATAATAGTTAACCTATGGATCATGTTGTCATCTTTCTTATAGAAAAGGAAAATTTTTATAACAGTTAATTTTTTAAACCCATGTTTTAAAAGAGGAATTTTAAAACAGTCTTTAATCTTAACTCATGACCCAATTCAAGCTTAGTCGTATGTATAAGATTTAGGAGACTTTATCCGATCTTGGTAGGGGTTTATCCTTTGACACGAAATGATGTTTTAAAATTTTTATTTTAGATCAGTGGTTTGGGCGAGTAGACAAGGGATATTTGCTATCTTTCGCTATGTTAAGAAATGGTATCGGAGCACTTGTATGTTAATTAATTATCATAGTTAAAATTTGATTTCCAAAGTACCGAGCTTCATCTTACCCCGTTTAAGGTATTATTGTGAAAAAACCGTTTGAAAATTGTATGTTTATGATTGTATGCTTATTTTATATCTTTTATTCCTTATCATCATAGCATTTATAATTTAGATTATGATAGTGTAAAAGAACTTAGTAATATAATTTATATTCAACATGAAGAATTTAGGAAAATTTAGATAAATGCATGCTTTAAGAACAACTATTAAAACCTTACTAAAGATATTAAGAACCTTGTTTCTCTTAAATATTTGTGTGAATACGAAAATATTATAAAAAAACTTACAAAGAATTTTTTGGATACAAAAACCTAGCTTAAATCAAATAGTAAAATATTATATTGATAACCTTTATGTTAGCTCATCTAGATGGAAATTAGAATTAAAATTTAGAAATAAGTCTAGAAACTTTGTAAAAATCTATGAACCTCAATTTAAAAAAAAAAAAAGAAGAAACTAAATATTTTAAGAACCTTGTAAAAATATAGTTAAAATAACAAAGTAGTTTTAAAAGAACATAAAAACAAGAAAGAAATTCATATTGTTACTCGGGATATAAAAAAATTTATTAAAAATCCAAGAAATACAACAAAGAAGAATAAACAATTGTAACACAACCTCGATACACGTAAAGAAACAATTATAAAACAATCGTTTTTTTATAATATCAAATATATCTTTCCTCTTATAATTTTAAGAGTTGATTGCAAAAATGCAAAAGAAATATTGCAAAAAGATGTTCAAAATCTGGTTTCAAAACAGATTTTTGCCAGATGGCAAGCAATTTTATCTGTATTTGATTTTGAAATTGAATTTATAATAGGTTCTTCAAATGTTTTACCTGATTTTCTCTCAATGTGAATTTTTATTAGAAAATGAGCAAGAACAAGACCCTATCAAACCTACCACCTCAAAGATATTTAATGCAAAATCTCAAACTTCAAATCGCTTCAAGCATTGGGAAAATTCTAACCATCTTCTTCAAACCTCAAAAATTTGCTTACTATACAAAAGAATCTAGACTCGTCGTATTCTCGAGACCGATCATATATCAAAGATCCTGTGATCGCAACAAAAAGATTTTTCAATGAAAAGTATTTCATTTCCAATGAAATACTAAAACCCGTAAATTCTATGAAGTTCATTCTTCAGATACAGTAGTGATGCTCAAATTGCTTTCAAAACCGCATTTGAACATCTTTTTGCAATATTTCTTTTGCACTTTTGCAATCAACTCTTAAAAAGAATTTTTTGTTGAAAACATCACTTTGAAATTTTTGTATGCATAAAACAATGGCTAAAATTTCCTTTTTAACCGTTGAATAATTCAATTGAGGCCCACTCCAAACACCTGAGTGGAATATCACAATTGAAATTTTATTTTGAAAATCTTGTTTTAAAATCCCACCATAACCTATATTTGAAAGTATCCGTCTCATGATGTGGAAGGCTTCTGGGTGAAGGATTCCTAAACAAGGAAGTTCCTTAACCTGGGATTTGATTTGTTTGACTACTTAGGTATGTTCATCAGACCAAGGTAAAGGATTTTTCTTTAACCTTTGAAATAAAGGCTTAATTAAAATCCTAAGGCTGGGGTAAACTCGCCATACATAATTGAGACTACCTAAAAACCTTTGAAGTTGCGTTTTATCTTTTATTTCGTCTGGAAATTTGTTAGCAAATTCAATTGCTCTTTGTATAGGTTTTATTTGTCCTTGATAAATATCAAATCTTAAGAATCTAATATTTGTTTGAAACAATTTGATTTTGGCCGATAACTAATCCATTATCCCTTACAATTTTTTGAAAAATTTGCGTTTGGAAATGCTCTTCTATCAATCGAAAATACGTATAACATCATCAATGTATACTATAGAAAATTTAGTATATTCATTAAATCCTATTCATCATATTTTTGAAATCGTATGAGCATTTTTCGAGGCCAAAGGCATTACATTCCATTCATAACGTCTAAACGAATCGCAATGCGCTTTTGTATCTATCTTCAAGCGACCACTTGCCGTAATCCGCATTTCCATGTCAAATTTTTTGAAAATCGTCGCATTATAAATCCTTTGAATTAAGTTTTTTTTATTAGGTATTGGGTACCTAATCCATTGTAAGACTTTATTTAAAGGTTTATAATTTATCACTAACCTTGGAGTTCCCCTTTCAATTTCCTCAAGCTTTTCTATTACAAAAGCCGCACAACTCCATGGTGAATGACTTGGTCTTATTAACTTTTGTTTAAGAGATCATTAATCTCTTTTGCACATTCCAAGGAGTTCAGACTCATTTGAATAGGTCTTGCCTCGTTGGAATTTGTTTTTCATTAAAATTTTTTCATATGGTAATGAAACCATATGTCGTTTTCTATTCCAAAATGCATTTGGGTATAGAAGAACAAAGATTTTCTTCTATTTGTTTTTTGAATATTTTTAATTCTCGCTCTTGAATTTGTTTTGACTTCAAATTTTCTTCATTTTTTATATCGTATTTCTTTAAGAAATTTAACTTGTTTTTGCTTTTGTCAAGTAAATTTATAAAATCTTGAACTTGGTTGATTTCTTTTTACTTTCTATTCCCTTTATAGAATTCAAACAAAATATCTTGATTGTTATATTTTGTTTTTAATCCTTAGCTATCTATGCTAAAGGGATATAGTTGTGTTAGGAAAGGGGTTCCTAAAACAATTTGATGACTTATATTTTTTACTAGTAAGAATGAAGTTTTAATACAAATACCATTTTTGCAAATATGTCCTTGCGGTATTTTGTATTGAACCTTCAATGGGTCATTACTAGCTGTTGAAAGTCTTTTGAGAGATTTTTACAACATACGCAGAGGAATTAACTTTCCTGTATACAATTAAATCACCCCGAGTCAATCAAGGCTATAAAAGCTGATCGATAATCAGTTTGATTTAAAGTTATTTTTATAACATCTTTGTTTTTGTACAACCGCACATCGTGTACAAAAGTTTCTAATTCTTCGTTTGTTTCATTTGTTGAGATTTCTTTTTTATTTTCTAAATTTGTTAGTCTATCACCCATGTTTTGATTAAAAACTTTTAAATCTTCAATTTGAATTTTTATTTGTTTTATTTCTTCTTGCAAATCCCGCAATGTTTGAGTGGTTCTTGTTTCTTATAATATTGAAATATATCTTTCATCTTATAAGAATTTGACAAATTTGATTTAGGTTTTGGCTTTTGTATTTTGTCGTTTCTAAAATTTTTCGTATGTATTTTGCCTTGGCTTTATCTTCAATTTGATCTATCATTTCGACTAACAATTCTTGTTAAGAAGTTAGCATGTTTACTTGACATAAACACTTTTCCATTTTTTCTATTTCTTGTCTCGAATTAGTTTGAGATATATCGCCTCGAAGATGAATTATTATTCTCTCAAAATAATATTCTTCTTCATTATCCGTGAGACCCCTAAAGAAATGAACGATAGACACAAGTGGCAAACCTAGAAATTCCTAGATTCGACGACGATCGATCACGCCATTGAATTCGTCGTGAAATCTAGGTACACGCTGACTGCTGAATTCGAGAAGGCCTAATTTCACATTTCTCGAGGCGACGGATTAAATGAGGTGGCGACACATGGCATGAAGGTGCATGCCATGTGGCACCAGAGGAGAAGACACTTGGCAACCAAAGGCCAAATGTCTTGGTTTGGATTTGCATGAGAATTGGCTTGAGTGGAGGCTAGGTGTCCAAAGGAGATCATGCATGAGAGGGAGTGAATTGGCTTAGCTACACTTGGGCATATGGGATGCTAGGTGTCAAGAAGGTGTGAGAGCAGGGTTCTCCACCAAGTCACCATCAATTCGTGAAGAGAGAATCAAACTGCTGGAGGGTTTCTCCCAAATTCTGCCCAGAATTCAGTAGAGAAAGAAAGAAAGAAAGAAAAGCAAAGGAGAAAAGAAGGAAGAAAAGGAAAAAAAAAAAGGAAGGAGGAGTTGGCATACACTCCCAACAAGGTAGAGTTCTTATCCTACTTGGAGAACCTTGTCTAGGGCCATTCAAAATATGGAGCTTAGCCCCAACATTAGGGTTGGAGCCCAGAAACAGTTTGGAACAAACTGTGAGTTTATAGGTCCATTTGGTTCCAGAAAACTCAGCTTTGGAGCAGGTTGAACCTGCTGGAAAATGTGTATGGTGCTGGATTCTATGGGCCATTGTTTTTCTGGTTAGAAAACTAGAAAAAAAATTCAGTTGCATGTCCTATTCTTGGTTGATAACATGCTGTTTTTGTATGAAAAATGGTAGTGATTGCATGCTGTTTTTCCGAGCTGAAAATCTGGAAATTCCAGTTTGTATGTATGTCAATTTCTTGTTTAAATAGCATGATGTTTTTAGAGAGAAATGTCGATATATGCATGCATGTAATCAGGTTGAACCTACTGGAAAATACTATGGATGCTGGATTTTTGTGTACAACTGTTTATTGTTTAGAAAACCGGAAAGAAATTCCAGCTTTGCATGTGTCATGTTCTGTTTAAATAGCATGATGTTTTTAGGAGAGAAATGTCGATATAGTATGCATGTAATCAGGTTGAACCTACTGGAAAATACTATGGATGCTGGATTTTTGTAAAAGTACTGTTTCTTGTTTAGAAAGCTGGAAAAATTTTCAGTTTGCATGTGTTATAGTATTCTGATTGATAACATGCTGTTTTGTAGAGGAATGGTAGTAATGCATGCCGATATTTTGATATGAAAACTGGAAAGAAAACCTGTACTTGCATGTCTTATTTTCATTAGATAACATGCCGTTTTTGGTGTGAAAGCAAAGTGTTAGTAATGCATACCGTTTTCTTCGAGTTGAAAATCTGGAAAAAAATAAAAATAAAAAATTTCAGTTGCATGGTTTATTTTCCTCAGTTGAATAATAATATGCAATTTGTGAAAATGATACATGCATGCATGAAAATGAGTAAATATCATGGTAGTTTCGATCTCACGTGCATGGGGACATCGCAAGCATATTAGGGTGTGAATGCACGCATGATTAAAAAAGTTTTTTTTTTCTCGGAAGGTTGTCCACCACAGTATTATTGGAGTCTGTCCAAATAAGAAAATAAAATATATCGGAGGGTAGTCCACAGTATTATCGGAGTCTGTCCAAATAAGAAAATATATATATCGGAGGGTAGTCCACAGTATTATCGGAGTCTGTCCAAATAAGAAAATATATATATCGGAGGGTGGTCCAACGTTTTATCGGAGTCTGTCCAAATGAAAAGTATCGGAGGGCGGTCTAAAATTTTATCGGAGTCTGTCCAAATGAAAAGTATCGGAGGATGGTCTAAAATTTCATCGGAGTCTGTCCAACTAACCTTCGCGAGAGCTAAAACATAAATCTTTTGTTTTAGAAATGATTTTATTATACATGGAAAAAATTGCATGTGTGAGGAAATCGGTGAGGACACGAGGCATGAGATTTGGCATATGACATTCATATAGACTTTCTGTATATTTTATGTGAATGTATGTGAAATTGTGAATGATGGTATTGCATGTGCACTTAGGTGGGGAGTAAATTTCATAGAAAATTTTCGCGAATGCTTGCTCACCCCATTGCGGAAAACTAAATCTTTTCAGTAACTCGGAGGCACACTCGGGCAATGAGGCCACACGGACCTCAATCGTGAAGCAAAGGCTGGAAACGCTTGTTTGTAATTGTGGTTGACGGGTTGAAACCATGTTTTTTCGTAGTATGTGGAACAAAATGTAATATTTTGGCGTAGTTTTGTGTAAAAAAAAATAAGAATAATACATTTTGGCGAAGTTTTACTGCTCTCCTTGGGTCCATGTATGAAAAAAAAAAAAAAAGACTCATTTTATCGCTATTATATGCAAATAAGTGGGACTCGTAAGGAAAATGAAAAAAAGACCCCCGTTTTCGGTGTCAGCGCTTTGTATCGTGAAACAGTGATACGTCATTCCTGGTCTTGGGGCATGGGTTTAGAACATGTTGTTGATGAGTAGGAAGATCACAACTTGGTATAGCCTGGTGTTGAGCTTGAGTTATAGTTACTTAGTGCTCGGAAATTTTATGTCCAGATCATAGTTGGGTATCAAGGTCTAGGTAGGAGGTTACCTAGGAGTCCACGAATAGATTAGATCATAGCATTTACTTTGTGTTTTCGTGTGTATGTGTGTGGTCAAGTGTTACAAATCGTGTGAATTATATACGTGGTAGGATGTATGTGGAAAACAAGGAACACTGTGGGTTCGAAAAACATAATGAACATGGAAATTTAATAACTCTTGCCATTCGACATGTGTAGATGGCAAGTCGAGGTCTGGCATGAGGTCGCCACTCCGGTGCCACTCAAGCACCACCTGTTTTTGATCAGGAGGCCTTCATAGAGGCCATGGGTGCTACGATAGCCACTGCCACAATGTGCTGATGCGTTTAGAGGTCGTGGAGGTGCCGCATCTCCGCATGTTCAAGGCACATCATCCTCCGACGCTCACGGGAGGAGGGGACCCAATTGTACGACTACTGTCCGCCGACGAGAGGATCTTTTCTGCCATGGAGATCACCGATACTACTCCTGATTGCGCCCGGCTTCTTCCAGCCAGGGTGAGTCCCAGATTTGCGGGAGGGGTCACGACTTCCGTGGACCCGAGACTATGACATGGGATGATTTTCGTAGACAATTCATGGGGAAGTATTTTCCAGCCTCGCTAGATTACGCGAAGGCCCAAGAGTTCCCTGAAATGAGACAGGGGACGATGATCAGACTGAGTATCGCAGCCGATTCACGAGTTGGCATCGCCGATGATTGCGTGCCACCGACGCGTCAAAATCGTGGAGGTTTGAGGATGGTCGAAATTGTCCATCGTGGGAAAGATCAGGTGATTACAATCTACAAGACATGGACTCGATGGTCACAAGACAAATTTTTGATTATTGGAGCCAGAGATAGAGAACGCACTGAGCATCCGAGATGCGAAGTAATCGGGTGAAAGAGGAAGGAGAGCCGACTCTTCCGTTTCGGTGAAAGAAGCCGAAGGCTTCCAGTTCACGAGTGTTTCAAGGACAGGCCAAGGCCGATCAGACTCCTGGGGCCACCGAGCCGATCACATGTTACCATTGCAATCAGCCTGGACATATGAGGCGGATTGCCCCGCAGGCAGTGGACCGCAGGCCATGGGACGCCTCACCCCGGGGCCATCGTGACATGCACAGATGCAATATGTTCCTTCTCACCCCTGGGCAAGGGCCGCAGGAACCACACATCACCCTGTGGTGCTACACAAGCACCTTCTGCTACACAAACGGGCCAAAGAGGCCAGAGTATGGGTCGAGGTCGAGGACAGGGCTCACAAACAGGGACTTCGGGGACCCAAGGGCGTGTCTACGCCATCGTACCATCGATCGAGCCACGGACGCCCGACCTTACAGTGGTATGTTTTCTACTATCTCGCCTACACAGGAGATATTTGATTCTCGCATCACATTCATTCATCATTTTGATCATGTGTGAGAGAATCAGAGGTCGAGACCTCGAAGAGTCGATGCATGTGAGTTCTCCTGTGTGACCAGGTGAGTGTGGATCCGATTTGTCGAGGTCATGAGTTAGAGATCTCGTGACTTAATGTAGACTGACCTTGGTGGGTTATGGACATGACGAATTTTGGACAACCGGGATGGACGTTGACGTACACACCGAGAAGTTATTGATTGCGTGCGTAGGGAGTGCCATCCGCCATACCAGGATCTTACTGTCAATGCCTCAGGGGGACAAGCACAACAAGCCATTTCAGCTGCATGACCGATGGCAAATGATGGGTCGGGCTAGCCACCAATTCCCAAGACGAGGTGAGACAGACTGATCCCGCCGTAGTGGGCGCGAGTAATGAGGATGCTCTTCCCACGAACTACTGTGGATTACCTCCGTCGAGGATGTAGACTGCACAGCTACACTCCCGTACGTCGCCCATTTCGCGGCTCCATGGATGGCGCCGGCTGAAGCCAGCAGGAGCTCAAAGTCCGATACAGGAGTTACTGTGCAAGGGGGTTCATTAGACTCCAGCACTTCACCATGGGGCGCCCGGTCATTATTTGGGCGAAGAAGAAGGATAAGACCTTCGACTATGCATCGACATGTGCAAATAACAGGATAAGAATCAAGAATCCAGATCCATTAATGAGGATTGATGACTTGTTCGATCACCGAGGGGGCACCTGACTACTCCAAGATAGACCTTCGTGACCGGGTTACCACCATTGAGAGTTGTGGAGGCACATCCCTAAAACAAGAGCTAGACGCGACACAGCACTTCGAGCCTACAAGTGATGCTCCTTTGACGACGAATGCGCCTGGGCCGCATTCATGGATCTCATGCATGGGGTATTCCAACCCTATTTAGATCAAGCAGTGTGGTCTTGCTACGACATCCCGATCTACCCCAAATGGAGGAGGAGCATGAGGATCATTTATGGTGTTTCACAACTTTCAGGATCATCATTTGTACGCCAAGTCTCGCAAGTGCGAAGCCTGGGCTTACCGAGGTGGGGGTTTCGCAAGACGTAGCGCCGTACCAGCGTGTCAAATGACCTAAGAAGGCCGAGGCTATGAATCGAGAGACCAAGTCGCCTTCGAGAGATACGTAGTTTCTAGGATCGGGCGGGTACTACGTAAGGTTTATCGAGATTTCTCCCTGGGCTAGCAAAGACCTATGATAAGATCGACCCTAAGGAGGTCAAGTTCGAGTGGGAATGACTCATGAAGGCATTCCGTACACCGAAGAGGAGGCTTACTGTACCCTATTCCGATAGTCTCGTAAAGGGAAAAATGTACACCGTGTTTTGTGATGCCTCAAGGACTGGATCGATGCGCCTGATGCAAATCGAGGGTAGCGGGCTATGGTTCCCGGCAGCCCAAAAACCATGAGCGCATCATTCCCACGCATGACATGGAGTCACGGCCATAGTCCTCGCTCTCTGAAGATTCGCGCCACTACCCGTACTATGGAGCGCTTGAGGTGTTTCTGCACTCACAAAAAGTCTGAAGTATATCTTCACGCAGCGGGACCTCAACATGAGGCAGCGCAGGTGGATGGAGTTTTTGGAGGATTATGACTTCACTTTGCATTACCACCCCGGTAAGGCAAATGTGGTGGCTGATGCACTCAGCCGAAAATCACGAGGAGTACTGGCTAATATAGCTTCCCGAGAATGGCAGATGCTTCGAGACCGCTAAGGCGGATACAAGACATTGGAGTGTGCCCAAGGTAATTTCGGGAAGCCTGATGGCTACGCCGTCCCCATCGAGCGTGAGTAATCGAGTCCCGCCGCAGACGAGGAGATAGTGTCCACGGATCGGAGTATACCAAGTACAAATTCTGACGCAGGGTCAATATTCACACTGATGGTAGTCTTCTAAGATGTGGACGGTTATTGTTCCCCGCCGACGGATGGAGGGAGGAGATCTCAGGGAGTTCCATCGTCCCGTCATTGCGCATCCAGTGGCACGTAAGATGTACTGCGGATTTTGTCGCCGCAGATATCACTCTGAGCGGATGAAGCAAAAGATGTTTGAGACTTTGTTCGACGGTGTCTCACGGTCGCCAGTAAAAGTCGAGCACGTGGCCGCTAGGTGGTTACTCCGCACCCATCGAGGCCGAAAGCGGAAGTGAACACGCCACGATGGACTTTGTGAATCACTTACCACTCGACACCACAAAGACATGATACAGATGGTGATGGGGTGGACCGACTCACTGTCGGCCCGCATTTTCCTCGGCCGCGAATGACCTTCACACTGCAGGAATTCCCACAAAGCTGTATATACGCCGATAAGACGGCACCCGAGCGCCTCTCCATAATATCTGGACGGATCCCCATGACGCTTCGCCTCTAAGAGTTTCCGTAAGGCTACGGGGTCACAAATTGCCGATGAGTATCGCTTCATCCTCGACGGATGGTCAATCGAGCGACTATCTGCATTTTGGGAGGACATGCCACGAAAGCATAGCCCCGATCTCAAGGGTAGCCGAGGAGCATCACTCGTAGAGTTCGCCTATAATAAATGCTTATCGTGCAAGTATTCGGGATGGCGTTTCATGAGGCCCCTCACGGAGGCCATGTTTATCACCGACATGTCGGATGTAGGTGGAGAGAGCTCCATCATCAACCAGATGATTGTGAGACACCTCTGAGAAGGTGGGGTATGATCCGTGCCGCCTCCTACCGTCGAGCCTAAGAGTGCGAGTTACGCTGATGTACGAAGACGACCTTTAGAGTTCAAGGAGGGTGATCATGTCTTCTTGAAGGTGATGCCTAAGAGAGGAGGATCAGACGGCAAACGAGGAAGCCGCCGAGGTATTATCAGACCCTTCGAGGTACTCGAGAGGGTGGGCGCAGTGTGATCTGCAAGGCTGGCATCGAAGCTCACTCGAGCGCTCATGAGGTATTTCACGCCCCATGTCCTAAGTACACACCATCCAACTCATAGTAGATCGGGAGCTTGTTGTCGACGCACTTGATCCTTCAAGGAGGCACCCAGCGGCGATCATGGATAGCCCAGAAACAGGGTTTTGCAAGAAGATCCCGTGAAGCTTGTAAAGGTGTCGTGGGCAAAGACCGAGGAGTCGAGAGGCGACATGGGAGCGTGAGGACATCACGCGCGCGCCCCAACTATCCCTCTTCGTCGACCTGAAGGTGTGTTTTCTAGCTCACACGTTTAATGACTCACAGATATGCATGTATTCAATGTGTATGTATGCGAAAAATTTCAGATCGAAATTCTTTTAAGGAGGGAGGATGTGAGACCCTCAAGAAATGAAAGATAGACACGAAAGTGGCAAACCTAGAAATTCTCTAGATCTGATGACGACGCGATCACGCCACACCTCGCTTTCAAATCTAGTAATATAGCCAGACTCTCACACTCGAGAAGGTCGAATTTCACGATTGAGGCGAATGGACAATTAGGGTGGCGACACATGGCATGAAGGTGCATGCCATGGGCACTGCAGGAGAAGACACTGCAACCAGCTAAATGTCTCTGGGTTTGGAATCGCATGAGAATCGTCGTGGAGGCTAGGGTGTCCAAAGGAGATCATGCGATGAGGGAGTGGGATCAGTTTAGTCGGGCACTTCGCATATGGGATGCTAGGTGTCAAGAAGGTGAGAGCGTGTGTTCTCCACCAAGCCATCAATCTCATGAAGAGAAGAGAAGCAAACTGGCTGGAGGGTTCTCCAAATTCCATTTTAATCCAAGAGAGAGAAAGAAAAAGAAAGAAAGAAAAGCAAAGGAGAAAAGAAGGAAGAAAAGGAAAAAAAAGGAAGGAGGAGTCGGGTATACACCCAACAAGGTGCAGAGTTCTTATCCTACTGGGATATCCTCGTTTCAGGGGGCCATTCAGCTTATAGGAGCTAAATTTCAACATTAAAGCCGGTTCGAAACAAATAGACAAACTGCGGTGAGTTTATAAATCACTTGGTTCCGTAAAACTCACTAGAAAGGTGTTGAACCTCGCTGGAAAATGTGTATGGTGCCGGATTCTACGAGCCATTGTTTTTCCTCGTTAGAAAACTGTGGAAAAAATTCAGTTGCACGTCCTATTCTTGGTTGATAACATGCTGTTTTTGTATGAGCATGGTAGTGATTGCATGTCGCTTTTCCTGCTTCTAAAACTGAAAAATTCCAAATTTTGCATGTGTCAATTTTGCTTAAATAGCATGATGTTTTTAGAGAGAAATGTCGATATAGGCATGCATGTAATCGTGTTGAACCTACCGAAAATACTATGATGCCGGATTTTTGTGTACAACTGCGATATCGCTTAAAACCGAAAGAAATTCCAGCTTTGTATGTCATGTTCTCTTGCTTTAAATAGCATGATGTTTTTAGAGAGAAATGTTTCGATATAGGTATGCATGTAATCGTTAAACTTACCGAAAATACTATGGATGCCGGATTTTTGCGTATACGTTTTGTTTTAGAAAGCCGAAAATTTGGCTTTGTATGTGTTATATTCTTGATTGATAACATGTCGTTGGTAGAGGAACAGTAGTAATGCATGTCGATATTTTGATATGAAAACTCAGCAAAACCCAGCTTGCATGTCTTATTTTCATTAGATAACATGCCGTTCGTGTGAAAGCAAAGTTAGTAATGCATAATCGCTTTCTCGAGTTGAAAACTGAAAAAATAAAAATAAAAAAAATTTCAGTTGCATGGTTTATTTTCCTAGTTGAATAATATGCAATTTTGTGAAATGATACATGCATGCATGAAATGAGTAAATATCATGCAAGAGTTTCCTCAGATTCACGCATGGGGACATCGCGCATATTAGGTGTGAATGCACTCCATATGACTTCGAAAAAGTTTTTTTTTTCTAAGGTTGTCCACCACAAGATTATCTGAGTCTCATTCAAATAAGAAAATAAAATATACTCCGAGGGTAGTCCACAGATATCTGAGTCCGTCTAAATAAGAAAATATATATATCGAAGGGTAGTCCACAAGATATCGAGTCTCGCCTAAATAAGAAAATATATATACTCTGAGGGTGGTCCAACGTTTTATCTGAGTTCATTCAAATGAAAAGTATCATCTAGGCGGTCTAAAATTTTATCGGAGTCTGTCCAAATGAAAAGTATCGGAGGATGGTCTAAAATTTCATCGGAGTCGGCCCAACTAACCTTCGCGAGAGCTAAAACATAAATCTTTTGTTTTAGAAATGATTTTATTATACATGGAAAAATCGTGATGTGTGAGGAAACTGAGGACACGAGGCATGATCGGGGCATATGACATTCATATAGACTTCTTCAGATATTTATGTGAATGTATGTGAACAGAACATGGCATCGCATGTGCACTTAGCGAAAATTTATAGGCTCTCCACGAGCGGTTGTCACCTGGCCAGGAAAACTAAATCTTTCAAAATCGGAGGCACACCGGGCAATGAGGCTCACACGGACCAATCGTGAAGTAAAGGCCGAAACGCCTTGTTTGTTCTCAGGTTTATGGGTTGGAAACCCATGTTTTTTTCGTAGTATGTGAACAAATGTATTATTTTATGTAGTTTTGTGTAAAAATAAGAATAATACATTTCGGGCGAAGCCTTTAATGCTTCCTTAGGGTCCATGCATGAAAAAAAAAAAGACTCATTTTACGTTATTATGCAAGGTGGACCGCAAGGAAATGAAAAAAGCACCTGGTTTTAGTGTCAGCATTATCCGATAAAATGTTAACTTTATTTTTACAATTTGGAGCTATATGACCCTTCTCGCCACATTTAAAAAGACATCTAACTCCGTTTTGTTTTTATTTGCTTTTGGTCATTAGATTTTTGAGATTTAAATTTTTTATTGTCTTTTTAAATTTTTTAAACTTTTTTATGTTATATTTTCTCTATAAGATTTTATTGAAAGATTCAGAGGGTGGAATTGCATTGAACATATTGAGCACAAAAAGAACCTAAATTTTTTTATGTTTTTAGTCTTTAACTTGATATTGAAGCTTAAGTTTTGAGTACACAACTTTAAGACCTTCCTTTAACTTCACTTATGAGATCTCCATAAGCAAGATCTTCTATATGAAATTGTTCCATTATTTCTTTCACTCAAGGATTCTTTAAACTTTTCATTAAGAGCCCTTGGAAGTCCATGAATAGTTTTTCTTTCCAAGAGTTAGCTTTCTAGCATCTCTCCGACATAAGTTTTGCTAGGAACAGATCATGATACCATTTGAAATCACTGAGTGTTCTACATTTTAGATTTTGTAATACTTCTACTTTCTCAAGCAAAAACATTTGATCTCCTAAATAGGTTTGGTTATAGCATAAACTAGTTTGAGAACATAATCTTGCTCCCACCATTTATGCTATTACTAACATAAAATTCTGCTGAGAAGCTTTCCCACCTCAATATTTTAATGTGTCAATGAACCCCGCAAGAGTAACCGGGCAAAGATTATGACTCATCGCCGGTCAAATAGCGCTTGCCGCCATTTGCATTCGCTACAACAATCAAGATTTCATGTTCGGGAAGACCATCTATATTCCAAGAATAGATGTCAGCGCTTATTGTAATCATGGTTTTGTTTGCTTTTCCTCAAATTGTAAATCCTAGGAGTTGGTCTTGATAAAAAAATTTTGACTTTGATGCCAAGTTTTTAACTTATTTATTTGATCTTCTTCTTTTTCGCCACATCTAAATTCAGATGTTTTTAAACGTTCATGTTTCGATCCACTTAAAAATTTATTTGATCTTTTGAAGAAGAGGGATCTTTTACTCCCATTGTATTTAATTTTTGAGTTAAGATATTTATCAGATCATCATTATTTTTGTTTCCTCCTAATTTTAGAGGTTTCATTGGTTTGAATAAAAGATTTTCAGATTTTTTATCTTTTTCTTCATGTTCAGTTTATAATTATTAGTAAACGATTTTCCTTCAATTCTATTTAATTGAGAGGAAATTGTTCCTAATATTTGATTTGTAAAATTATTTTGTTGTTGGATTCCTTTGATATCTTTTAATTTTGTACCTCTATTTTCATCCTCATTTGAACTTATATGTTTGAAAGGTGAGGCTATAATTTCTACACCTTGAGCTTTGATTTGTATTTCTTCCAAAGGGGGATGGGTTGATACTATCTTCTTTTCAGAAGTAGTATTTGACTTCCATTCCTTTTGGAACATATTAGTTTTTGCAAAGGATAATTAATTTGATTATTTCATGAAGATAAATATCAAAATATGTAAACATTGGAATGTTCATTTCCATTGTTTCCATAGTCTGATACCATTACTTTCTTTGCAAACTTTTCTTTTGTTCTTTGATAATTTTGAGAAAACTACTTGCTTTTTCTATATGTTCTTCAGATTTTGCTTCATTTATTAAATATTCTTTGTCTATTTCAAACACATTCTCTGCTGTCATCATCAGAAGCTGAGCAGGCTCCTCATTTGGTGACATCATTTGAGAATATGTTGGAGACCTATCTGGAGAATTTTGAATATTTGGTTCAGTTCTTGTATATTTTAAATGCAGAATTGTAAGAGGAATGAGTCTACTTGCTTCTAGATTTAAATTTGGTAGGCTGTTTGATCTTCTGGAAGGAGTTCTAATTTCTAAAAAGGAATTAGAAGACCTTGCAGAATATGATCTCGTTGAATTTTCTTTTCTTGGCTCAAAATTAATTTGAACATTTCCTTGTCCATCTTCTATTATGGACAGAAATTTTGGTTGTTCAATTGGTTTTGGGGCTAAGAGTTGTTTGAAGTTCCATTCCTTAGATTGTGTTAAGCATTCCCGAGGAATAGGTTTGGAATTATGATTGTTGAGTTAACTTTTCATTTGCTTGCCAAATTAATGTTTGATCTTTTGGGGAAGACAAAAGGCAATTTGGATTGACAACAGAAGTCATTACTTTATAGTATACTCTGTATATTATAAGTATGTTCCTGGATCTAGGGTCCATGTCATAGTTTTGAGTTTGGATGTTTAGAGTCAAGGCTTTATGAATGCTCTTATCATTCATACAGTCTAACTCTAAGTTTGGATAACAAGTAAAATACACTTAGGTCGAATGATGTATTTCTTTGCATTAGTAACCTAAGGGAATCTTGGAATTGATTATGTCTTGCATCAACGAAGACATATACATATAGGTTTGTCTAACCCTAATCTGGTTAAGGGTTTGGCTGCTGTAAGACCCGAGAAATTCTAATTTCTTGAAAAAGGGCAAAATCGTAATTTCGATTACAAAATTGTTAATTTCGATTAAAAATCCGTAATTTATTCTCTAGATCTCTCGGATGTGGCTTAGTTTTCCACTTAGTTGGAATCGTCTCATAATATAGCTAGCACGTAAATTTATTCGAATTCCAAGGCAGTCGAATTTACACATTTCGAGCATCGCGTTTCGAGTCTTAAATCGCCAATTTCGATGAGGCAGAGAAAGTCACATATAACAAGTACTCATGTCGCATGTGGTATGAGTAAGAAATTATGAAAATGAACGGCGAGATGATGCAAATGTAAAGCTGGGAAATGAAGGGCGTAATGGTCATTATAGGATTGATTTAAGTCACTAAAGGACAAACCTTGGCATAGTGTCTTCTCCTTAATTAAGCCAAAAAAAAAAAAACGTGAGATGCAGTGTGGAATTTACAATGGGTTCCGTTTGGGAGATTTTAAGAAGGCACTTCTCTAAAAATACGAGCGATCAAACCGTCGGCTGATCTTCGGAACGAAGAAGAAGGCGCACGCGGAGAGGGCTTCGCGTGGGTGCGGGTTTAGGGAGTTTCCTCGAGCTCAGGAGTGAGAGTTTCTCCTACTTGGGTTTTATTCCTCTTTAGAGTGCTTTACGAATGTTTGGTCGATTGAGGGCGTTAGGGGCAGTTGATCGATCCCAGACCTTGGAACCAAGTCTTAATATGAATTTTTGAAACCGCGTGCAGTGTGTTGCCACGGTTTAGGGTGTCAAATTGTGCTTTGCATAATAAATCATGTATTGATTGGAATGAGGCCGAAAATGGCGGAAATGCGGAGTTCACAAAGGTGAAGCCCGATAATTTGTGATTTTCGGGAATAGTGGCGGGGTTTCACTATTCTCAAACGGTGTTCCGAAATATATTTTGTGTGAAAGCGTGTATGGTCGAGTGATTTTCAAAGTCGAAAGATTGCTTTCGTGTTTGATCATTAGCCCGAGTGAAATTTAATTTTGATGAAATTGATTAATTACATGGTATGATTGTGTGATTGGATATTATGTGGATAATAATGCGTATTTTACGTATTTAATGTGATTAAGGCTGTATTGGAATTGGCATACATGCATTCCATATGCCTTTGGAACACCCCAGGGTATAGGAGTGAGTCGTGAGATGAGTCTAGAAAATGGTTCGGAGGGTTAATACAAAAATATTAGTGCTGAGGGTAGTAAATTAAAAATATCGATCGTCGGAGGCGGCCCGATTGATATACATCGGAGGGTAGTCCCTGAATAATATCAATCGTCGGAGTTGCCGTTGATATATCTGCGTGGAGGGTTGTCGCTTGAAGCGGGGCAAAATAATAATTCTCATCACGAGGCTTAGGCGAGTGTGAAGTCGGTGAGTTTCGGGATGCGAGTTAGTCATTATAGACATTGATAGGATCATGCATTTGCTTGAATGGCATATGTTTATTTTTGGAACATTGCCAGCGCATAGGTGGAAGTAGCCAGCTTAGGGCGATTCCGCTCACGAGCATTGGCTCTGCTGCCGAGGATATTATTTCTGAGGATCACGAGGGGGGCGTGAGGGGCGTGAGCTCATCCTAGGGATTGAGGATTATAAGAAAGTAGGGTTGTGGCTTTTGGTTGATGATATATACATGTATTGAAATGTCTAATTTTTAATATATGTATTGTATAAGTGAATATTGCCAACTCTTGTAACTATTTGGTATATAGTTGGATTCATAGTTAGTATGTATTATGAGTATCGTTTGTGGGCCCACAGTGGTAGTATTCGTGTGATTGGATATCTGTTGGATCTGTAGGATATATTGCCTTCATTTGGGACATGTATATGCGGGTTTTATTTTGGGTAGAGCTCCACAGTACAAAGGAGACTGCCGCCGATTTTGTGAGAAATGTCGGGTCACCGAACGAGTCGCGTGTCCGCGGGTTGACGGATGGTCAGCGGACCTGGGATTTGGGCGTCACGGCTTGGTATCGAGGCCTGGGTATCGGCTACTGGGACCCGAGGGTTGGGCTTAGGCCGTAGTCTTTTAAGTGTAGAGCGTCGCGTGGGGTGTCAGTTCGATGTTCGGTTAGGTATGAGATTACTGAGAGACGAACAAAACTAGAACCTTTGCATGTGTGTTTCGTAATGCTTTTGATGAATGGTTATATGTATGTGTGAAAGGTGTATAACATGTTGATTGATCGTGTGTTGTGTTTGGATTATTGTGCTTAGGTGGATAGCACTTGGGACAAAATAAACTAAAATGTTGAACACTAGGGTTAGTGTAGAACAAGTTGGGTGAGAAAAATTTTGGCAAATGGTCGAACAAGTCTGAGAGCAACAAGTCACAGACGCTCAGTTTTGGACAAGAAGCAGTGGGTTTGTAGAAAGCTGGAAAATTATTCCGATTTTGCACAAAAAAATAACTAAAATTTCCGCAGTTAAAATTTTCTTGAAGTAGCGAGGAAAGGCTCTGGTAGAAGATGAAAAAAAAATGATGATGAAATTATTTTCTAAGGTTTGCAATTGGAAAACTTAAAAAATGGGGAAGAAAATTGAAAATGGTACATAATTTATTAGAGTATCTGGAAAATGAAAAAAAAAATATATATATATATATATATATATATATATATAAGATTTTAGTGTAGACCACTGAAATGGGCTGCGCACATTGATCATAAAGATGGCGTTGAAGCGCGAGTAGGCGCGCGAGCGGCGTTGAGATGCTGGCGCGGCACGCAGCCGCGGCGCCTGGCCTTTAGCAGCGGCGCGGCGCGCGTAACTGAAGCGGCGGCTGGCGAAGCGCATAGAGCTTTCGAAAGCGAAGCGTGCGGGCGGTAAGCGCCACCTTGGCCTTATGGCAATGACGAACTAAAGCCCCAGCGCGAGCCTTCGAAACCGCAGCGGCCTGGTGTGGCAACGAGAGCATGGGAAGTGCGCGGAGCGCCTTGGCAGCACAAGCACAGGCGCGCTGTGCATGCTGGGTGTGCTTTCAATTTGGAGCCGGGTTGGGTGTTTGTGCACTCGGCTACGAGTTTTGACACAGTTTGACTCAATGCATTCTGAGTCACTAAATGAACCTTTGTTCATTACAAAATTTTCGGAAAAAAATATTTTTTAAATTTAATTAAAATCCAAATCAAATCATAAAAAAAAAAAAATTAGACAAAATTTTCGAAAAAATTTTCAAAAATGAAATTTTGTTGATCAAAGTATTTGTTTAAAATGAAATGATTGCCTTGCATTGCTTATAAATCACGGGGCTTGATATATATCTGCGATTTTGTGTATGATTAGTGTCTCGGGGTTGTGTTTATGCCTTAGAATCTTGTATTGAGATTAAGCGCCATTTAATTGTGTAGATGGCTAGTAGGGACGGGACGTAGAGGGCGTCATCTTACGGGGGGCAGTCGAACTTTCCTGCGACATTCTGACATTGCGTGGATGTTGATCGGCGAGCCTTTCTTCAGAGGGCCCCAGGTGTTGCGGGCCGGTACCTTTATACGCAGGCTGGCATGGCGGTGGTGCGGAGGTCTGCTGGTAACCTCCAGGAGATTTAGAGCGCACCACCCTCCAGGCATTCACGGGGGAGGGCGTGGTGGCGGGGCCATTGGTTTATCGCGGTCGAGCGTCTTGGAGGCTATGGAGTCACCTCTGGAATACGACCCGGGGATCGGGTTGCATTGCATTCCGGCTAGGCGAGGCCGGGTATGGTGGAGATGGGCTAGGACCCCCAGAGACTTAGAGGTTATGACATGGGCGAGTTTCGGGGAGTTGTTCATGGTAAGTACTTTCGGAAGGCTGCGAGGCATGCGAGGCTCGGGGAGTTCATTGACGGGCGATGAGCGTGATGGACTACGTGGCTCAGATTCACGAGTTAGCGGGTTGCGATGATTGCGTGTGCCAGGCGGCGAGGTGAGGAGATTCGAATGGGCCCGAGTTGTCCGTTCGGACGGGATTATGGGACTCGCCTCACAGGGATATGGATTCCATGGTTGCAGGACGTACGACCGTAGAAGATGGAAGATGCTTAGACCGCTCGGGATCGCGGTGTTAGTGGTAGACGAGACGGTCAGTCTTCTTCGATTCGAAGAAGCTGACTTCTAGTTCCGCGAGGTTCGAGTCGCGGCCATCGGGCCGAGGGACGGATAGAGAGTTGCGGTCGGCGGGACGGATGGTGTGCTACCATTGTCGTGGCTTTGGACACATGAGGCGGGATTGCCCCGGAGATAGGGATCGGGGTTTGGGACATCAGTCAGTCGATGCTGGGACGGAGGATCTGGTACATTCCTCCGCAGTGATGCAGGCCCGGAAGGGCGCGATCCTCGGTTTCGGGGAGCCACCCCGGGCACCCCACATTTCACGAGCGGGCGAGAGGCGGAGTATGGAGTAGGCGGAGGGAGACGAGGCCCACGAGCGAGAGACGTCAGGGGTCAGGGGTGTGTCTGCCGTCCTTTGTAGGTGCAGTCGGCCCGGATCGAGACGGTTATCGGGGATGCGTTTTCTTATCTCGCCTATGGGCTAGAGTGTTGTTGATTCGGGTGCTTAGCATTCATTCATTCTTTGCATCAGGTTGTGATCGAGTTAGGCTTAGAGGTTGGGGACAGCAGAGGGCCTTTGTATGTGAGTTCTCCCACAGGGATTAGGGCGAGAATAGGGATGATATCATCGGGGATTGCGTTTGGAGATCTCGGGGACTCTCCACGGTGGACTGAGGATCATGGACATGTCGAGTTCGGATGTCATCACGGGGATGGATTGTTTGACGAACTACGAAGTCGTTATCGATTGTGAGCGTAGGAGGGTTACCGCCTACCGCGGCAGGACGGTACTCGTGTGGTGTTTCAAGGAGACAAGCATGACATTTTGCCCGAAGCGATTATGTAGTCAGTGTAGGGGGCGATTAAGCGAGTTGGCTAGCGAGCCTTACCTGCAGAGGGCGAAGGAGGGCCAGGACTTAGATCTACCTCGAGTGAGTATCTGCGGTATGTGGATGTTTTCCGGATGAGCTACGGACTACCTCCACGAGGGTAGTAGACTTCGGTGTCGAGTTACACCACAGTACTTACGCCCGTCTACGACTCATAGGATGGCGCAGTTGAGTTGGAGGAACTCGGAGTGCAGTTACAAGAGCTATTGGGCGAGGGTTCGTTAGGCAGAGCACTTCACCATAGAGAGCTCAGGTTATTTGCGAAGAGAAGAAGAATGAAGACCCTTATTTGTGCGTGATTCTGCAAACAGGTTAGGCAGATTCTGTCGAGAATCGATTACCCATTCACGGGGATTGACGATTTGTTTGATTAGTTAGCAGGAGGAGCGCGAGTCTGCTCCCAGAGATGAACCTTACGCGCTGGTTGCCATCGGCGAGGTTAGGGATACATATATCCTAAGGCCTTGGCGTTTAGGGCAGCGTTATGGGCACTTTGAGTTTACGGTGATGCCCTTTGGATTGGCGAATGCGCGGCGTTCACGCTGGATCATGCATAGGATATTTGACCCTATTCGTCAGTTGTCGTGATCTTATGGATGACATCTTGATACACTCGATCAGGAGTGGGAGCATGAGTATCACTTGAGGATCGTTTTACAGTTGTTGAGAGACCATCAGTTGTACGCCAAGTTCAGTAAGTGTGAGTTTTGGCTTATTGAGGTGAGATTTTTGGGACACGTGGTGTCAGCGCATCGAAAGTGTCGATGCGACCCGGAGAAGGTCGGGAACGGTGATGAGTTAGGAGGCGAAGTCAGTCTTGAATCACGTAGTTTCTTGGGATTAATTGGGTATTACATGAGATTCATTGAGGATTTCTCGGGATAAGCGGCGCTTTGTATTCTAGGTTGACGAGAAAGGAGGTCGATTTGTGATTAGGATGGCCGTCACGAGAGGCATTCAAAGAGTTGAAGAGAGGAGACTGCCGGCTCCATCTTGATAGTTCGGACGGGGACGGGGAGTACCACAGTGTATTGTGATGCCTCGAGTAGGATTAGGATGTGTTTTGATCACGGTCAGGAGGAGTAGTAGCTTATGGTTCTTGTCAATTGAAGAATCACGTGATTACCCCACACACGACATGGAGTTGGCGCGGTAGTCTTCGCCTTGAAGATTTGGGCGCCACTTGCTATCTGACGAGGAGTTCGAGGTGTACTCGGACCGTAAAAGTCCCGAAGTATATTTTCACTTGACGGGACCTCAGTATGAGAGTAGCAGCGGATGGATCAGGTTCACAGGATTATGACTTCACTTTATATTATTACCATCTGGTAAGAGGCGGATGTGGTGGGCGATGCACTCGGTCGGGAGTCACGGGCGTTGGCTGGTATAGCTTCTCGGGAGTGGCGGATCTTTCGAGACTATGGGACGATTTGAGAACACGGTCTGTTGTGAGACTCAGTACCTTAGGGAGTTTAGTGGCTACAGCGTCTCTATTGAGCAAAGTGATTGAGTCCCGGTGGCGGGACGAGAGATGAGTGTCCATCGGGGGCCAGAGTGCGGTCGGTACGGGTGACGGGTTGGGCGGTTCCGCAGCGGATGGTAGTCTTCGATATAGGGACGGGTAGTGGTTCCCGGTCGACCGATTTGAGAGAGGAGATTCTCGGGGGAGTTTCAGCGCTCTCGATTTGCCGTGCATCGGGTGGCACGGATGTACGGGATCTTCGTCGTCGGTACTATTGAAAATGTGAAACTCGGAAGATTCAGTTCTTGGGAAGGATAAAATGGTAATTTTGGTGAAAATCAGAGATTTTCTAGATCTCGGATGTGAAACGGACTTCACCGTTGGAATCGTCTCGCGAGAAATCTAGCTACCACGTCCGAATTTCGTTGGATTCGGGGTGGTCGAGTTCATGTTTTTCGGCGTGAGGTGTCGGGATGACATGGCCGGTAAGGGGATGCCACGTGGCGGGAATGAAGTGCCACGTGGCGGGATAAATACCATGATTGCATGTTCTCGTGAGGACACATAGCGCAAAATGAGATACACTGGCTCACATTGGGCCGTAATGTAAAGTAGTTGAGAAAGTCGAAGAAATGAGGGCAAACTTGTAATTTTGAGGAGAAGACATCATCTTCTCGGCACCATTCTTCTTGGTACAGTGTTCGCGGATAGTGGTACGGAGATGGGGGTTTTGAAAGTCAGGCTTCTCTCTAAGATCTCTGACGATCGGACCCGTCGGTTCGCCGGTATGGCGGATTGGTCTACACGTCGAGGGCTACGTGTGGGTATCGATTTTGGGGAGTTTCAACAAACTCTGAAAGGTGGGAGTTTTCTCATACTTGTTTTACTTTTGCTTAAGGGTCATGTAATGGATGAGGTTGTTGAGGCTGGATAAGTGTGACTTAGTTCAAAGATTTGGGCCAAGTGAATAAATCCTTAGTGTGGTTTAGACTGATCTGAATTTGTGTGATTTGTGTGATGTGTTGTTGTCATGGGTGAATAACATGTTGATTGTGAAATTGTGGGTTTGTTCGAGACGAGCGGCCGGATTGTGCTTTAGCCCGTGTGAGCTAAGTTTATGTTATTATTATAAAAATGAATAACATGATGTATGAGATTCGGTTGTTAATATGCATAAAGTGATATATCGCATGTGTTGTATGTTTGGTGTGTCATTATTGCATAGGTGGGAGAAATAACAGTAGGAAAATTCCTCTTGGGCTTTGCTCACCCCGTCGTGGGACCCCACTTTTTCGAGTGCGAAGGCGCGTGGGGATGGGAAGCATCCGGGTTTTAGAGGCAAAGAAACGGCCATGATGGCCCTCTCTTGTATTTTGTAAAATTCTGGGCACAAGACCCAGTTTTGTATAAATTGTAATCAAAGACAATTGTAAATAAATCATCTTTTGTATAAAATTTATATTTGGGTTGTATGGTTGTGCGGGTACTATTAGTAGTTTTACGATATGCGTGCCTCGTGAAGAGTGAGAGCATGTAGAATTCCGCGGGTTGACGGGTAGTCAAGCGGACCCTCGAAATGGGGCATCACGAGAGGAAGAGAGACACGTAGGGACTTTGTTGGCGATGTCTCCGCGTGTCGACCCGGGTTAAAAATTTGAGCACGAGGAAGCGGCGGGGCTACGCCGGCCATTGGAGGTGGGCGGTGGAAGTGTAGAGCCGCGTCCGCGATGGACTGTGACCCAGCTTTCCCGCGGACGGCGAGGCATGGCCAGCGGTATGGGTGATGGTTGACGGCTCGCGGAAATCGGCGCGTTTTCTAGCCAGTGAGGATGACCTTCGCCTTGGAAGTGCAGGTTGCTACATTCGAGATAGTCAGAATTTACATGGGTACCGGTATCCATAGTGTGGATAGGGACCCGAGGTTTGGCACACTTTTGGAAGAGTTTCCAAAGCTATGGGCCACACGGTGACGATGAGTACGGCGTTCCACCCTCGAAGCGGATGAAATTAGTCTTGAAGACTATCACGGGTATTAGAAGACATGCTCACGAGCATGCGATCTGGATCGTAAGGAGGCGTAGGGAGGAGCATTTGTAGTGGAGTGCTTCTGACAATGGTTATCGGTGAGTATCACGGATGGCCGTATGAGGCAGCGTATGGGAGGCATGCGGAGTCAACCAGTTATGTTGGAATGGGAGTGGAGGGCTCATCGGTCACGATCTGTCGCCTCGGGTGTTTGCGGGTCTTTCCTCATCGAAGCCCGTGACTATGCGGGATGTGTGAGCGTCGGCCCTTAGAGTTCGAGGTTGGGGATCACGTCTTCTTGAAGGTGATGCCCCCAGAGGAGTGGTCGGGTCCCGTGAGCGTGAGGGCGGAATTTGGGATTCATTGGGCCGTGAGATCTTTCGAGAGGGTAGCGGGTTCTTGATACCCGATTAACGTCACAGATCTGACATGTTAGGTGTCCGCGAACTATTCGCGTCTCAAATGCTCGAAATATCTTTGGGGATCAGGGCCGTGTGGTGGATTGGGGAATGGTGAAAGGTTGACACGGATGGGACAGCCGAGGAGGGACTGAGTGTGCATTGTTGATAAGTGATCGGGTTTGCGGCCTTGAACCGTGAGGCGCTGAAATGAGGGTACTATGGAGCGCGTGATGGTGGAGGAGTCGCGTGGGGCCTTGAGGGACACGATCTTGGCCACCTATCCTTCTTGTTTAGGGATGAAGTCGTGGTTTAGTCGTTTAAGATTAAATCTTAAGCGGCATTTACATCATGTGCAGAATGCACGTTGCATACGCATGTGATTGATTGTAATTGTCGAATTTCGGGACGAAATTTTCTTTTAAGGGGAGAATGTAAGGCGCGAAATTGAATTGCGGAAAAGGAGCAAAATCGTAATTTCGATTACAAAATTGTTAATTTGATTAAAAATCCGTAATCTCAGATTCTGATTTACTAAATCCATTTCACCGCTGAATCGCCTCAATAAATATGACAAGACGTGAAATACTAATCCAGACGTCAATTTACAGCATTTTTTGAGGCATCGCGCTTCTCAGCGCCAGAAACGAACACTCTCAAGGAATCGAAAATCACATATAACAAGTACTACGTGCCATAAGCGGTAATGAAGTAGAGAAATGATGAAAACTAATCACGGTATAGTGCCGAATATCAAAATCAAATGAAGCGACATAATGGCCACATGGATTTGATTTAAGTCACTAAAGGATAAAACTGCATAGTGTCTTCCTTCATTAAGCCAAAAAAACAAAGTATATGCAAAGGCTAATTTAATAAAGGTTCCGCTTTGGGAGATTTTAAGAGAGAGAGAGCACTTCTCTAAAAATACGGGGCGATTCGACCGTCTAGCCTCGAGACAAGAAGGAGAACTGCCTACTGATATGGCTTCAAGGTGGTACCTGGATTTAGGAGCTTCCTCAAACTCCGAGAGGTATGGGTTTCTCCCTACTTGGTTTTATTCCTCTTAAGTACTCTTTACTTAATGTTTGAATCGACATGGCCAAGCAGGGCTAAGCTGGACGGTCCCCAAACCTTGGAACCGACCATTACAATTCTTTAAACCCAATGGGTGATACTGTGGACTCTACTACTGCCTGGGGGTGTCAAATTGTGCTTTTGCATAATAAATCATGTTTTGATTGGATGAGGCCTAACGCAGCCGGAATGCGGGTTCACAAGGTGAACCGACGATTTCAGATTTTTCGAGAATAGTAACCGAGGGTTTCACTATACCTAAATGAAAGCGTTCTGAAAATATATTTTTATGTGAAACGGTATGGTCGAAAGTGATTCGAGCCTAATTGTCGCGCTTTGATCATCGCACGTTGAGCACTAATTTTGACAAATTCGATTGACCATACGACATGATCGCGCTGACGGACATTATGCGATACGCGCATGCCATACATTCGCATGTGATTGGGACCGTATCGACCGCATACATGCATTCCAGATACGACCTAACACCCCTGACCAAAGGTCTGCGGCGAGACTTAGCCCAGAGAAAACGGTTCTACTGTCTAAAAATACACTCATCTGAGTATAATCCAAAATTGTAACATCAATCGGGCCTGAGACTACCAATTGATATACACTGAGCAGAATCCACAAATACATCAACGCTCTGAGTTGCCCAATTGATATATACACATCTGAGGGTTGTCCACAAACAAACAAAATAATAATTTCATACTATACTTCTAAGCGAGCGAAAGCCCAGTAGTGACTCTGATCCGAGTCGGGTCATGTAGACATTCAAGTAGGATCATGCATCGCTTCGAATGTACGCTATTTTTGAAACACAGACGCACTTAGTGGAGAGGCCCACTTAGTACATTCCACTACATCGGAAGATTACCACCCTCGTCGGCGATATTATTTTTTATACAGTGAGCGTATTTAGGACTACTTCGTCCATATCGAGGATTGTAAGAAGCTCTGTCAGGCTTTTGCTGATGATATATACATGTATTGAAATGTCTAATTTTAATATATATTGTATAAGAGTGAAAATATTGTAACTCTTGTAACTATTCGAGATATAATGGGATTCATAAGCAAGATGTGACATGCAGTGATCGCCATGCCTGGGCGATCGTGATACTCATGTGATTGGATATATCGATATATTGAATCGTTTGGGAGCCGTATATGCAGTTTTATTCGGGTAGAGCTCCCGCACAGCGAGACTCGCCCCTCGATTTTTCTCGTGCGAAATGTCCGGTCACCCGACATTCACGAGTATTCCGCTGGTTTGATCTGGGTAGCCAACCCGACTTCTGATTCGGGGCGTCACACGCCATCCGATAGCTCCATGTAGAATTTTGAATTTTTCTTTTTGAAGTTGTTCTAGATCCCTGTGAAATCTAGAAGTTCAATATCGCCCCCGCATCCTATCGAATTAAAGATTTCTGTAAATTTAATTTTCTAATCTTTTCAATTCGGAAAGCTCTATTTTATAGCTTCTTATTATTTTGTTATGGTATTTCCAATTTTTATATATCACTTTAATCTTCTATGGAAACAGACAATTTGTTTTCAAATTGTTGGGTGTTTTCCTGTATTTGTCTAAGGTGTTCATCAATCCTAGATGAACTAGTATTTGAACTAAGCATCTACACAAATTTTTCGAAGGAAATTTGTCATTTCACCGTTTCAAAGTAATTGGGATTTTATACTTAGAGGGACCACCAACGGACCACCTACCCATCCATGTGGTTTTACTACCGACCACAAGTGTTTGATACCATTATTCCTTCATACTAAAAACAAACCCATCTCACAACCCCCAAACACTGGTTTAAATTAATAATAAAACATCACTCATACATAAAAGATAAATCCTCCCAATAAAAAGACCGCATAGTCTCCTCAAACCGCCATCCCCACTAAACTGTTAAAGGTCACGCAGTTACTGAAGACTCTGGGGCTTAAAATCTCGCTTCCAAAACATGGATTTCAGATTAATTTTAAAAATTTAATTTCAGATGAAAGATAATAACAACAGGATCCATGTTGGTTGATTATTATTATTTAAAAATTTTAAATCACAAATCCATTTCCCTTGCTTATCTTTTTTTACCCTTTGTTCTAAATAAATAAAATTAATGCACAAGTAAAGAATAAAAAAAGAATTGAGTATGAATATACTTTACAATTTTATTGATTCAAACTCAGTACACAAACTTTCGTATGCCTCTAACTCTCACTCAACTCACTCTTCTTTCTTTCACCGTGTCTACATTCACACATTTAAAAACCCTACTTATAGCCTTGGCTAACAAAAACAAAACGACACTATTACAAATAGCTCCCTAACTAACAACTAAGCCTAAGAGATAAAACTAATTTAAATCCCATGACAACTTTAAGTACTAAAAAGTACAAAGAAAGAAAAGAAGCGATTGTTAAAGTGTAATTTTCGACATAATTAATGCCTAATAGACAAATGTCCAAAGTTTGAAGTGATCTACACGTTCTTCTTCATTTTCTCGATCACACAGAGCAATCGACAAATTCGCTCGGGTGCGATAAGACCGTCAGCTTCAAGTACAAATATAAATAATTTCATCAGTTGCAAAGATTCATGCTCATATCCTCCATTGCATTTTCCAAGTTTGCATAGCTGCATCTAGATTTTCCTGTAAATTTAGCAGCCATCACGACTTTATCGATATCTTTAATCCGCCCAAAGTGCCCTGCGTACAAAATCTCGTTTCCGGAAGCTTATAAAATTCGCTGAAAATTTTTTCAAAGGTCGGCCCTCCAAATTGATACATTAAAGCCTACTAATAAGATGTACTTTATTTCTCGGTTTTTCTAAATTCAAAATTTGAAAATCTCTAAATTCATTGTAACAGATATTAGAAATTTAATCGGTCATTTCTATCTGTGTTTTACGTAGATGGCGAAAAATGCTTGCTGGCGTTTTGATATATACATGATGATGTTATATCATGCCTCATCGTCTAAATAAAGCCGCCAGATGCTACTTTCAAAAGATATATCTACGATTATGCAAGATATTCAAATAATATTTTTCGCTTTTCAAGAAAATTATTGTGATACTTGATAAATACTAGTTAAAAACATGTTTTTCAAAATCCCTTGATCCATAAGTTCAGGAATGAGTTCAAAATATTTTTGATCTAAAAGAGACATATTGACATAAGCTAAATAAACAAGGAAAAATAAATCAAGATCATTGCAGTTCATATATCCTCGTTTAATCTGGCATCGTTGGTTCAAATTGTTCATACAATATACACTGTTCTAAAACACTTTTCATAATATTTGTCTAAAAAGTAAGATTCTATAATATTATAATATCGTCCGAATTTTGCTTTAACTAAAAGTTTGTCAAACTCCGTTTCGTACGGTGAAGAAAGCTTTCGATTTTCTAATCATATTGATTAAATCCACAGACATTGTTCAAAAAAATTATGATTTGATTCTAAATCCTTAATACGGTTTTACTTCTGGTTTTACATTTGAATTTTTCATTTCTTTAAACAAATAAACCTGCCAGAGATTTTAAAGACAATACAAAGTCAAACGATTTTTCCATAAGATTATTCTCAAATGGTTTTAAAAGTTTTGGGGTTTTAAATACCAGTTATCAACAATTACTTTACGTTTCAAAAGTTTTTGTAATACAAAGACCGAAATCAGCGCTGGGCTTAAAACTCATTTGAACCCAACTGCCCAAATTGAAAAGTTTTTGCTTTGAATTTCCTTGCCCATTTTCCCGTACACAAAAAGCTAGTCATAAATAAATCAATCATTATATAAATCGTCTACTTAACCAATTTGCTAATATATTATCATTTCCTTTTATATGTTCAAATTTGGGTTTAAACCAATTAAAGCGCTCAGTTCTATCCATCTTTTTGGGTGGTGATAATTTTGAAGAGCTATTTTCAAAGAATTTTTAATATTTTCACAAATCGGTTCTTAAAGTAAATTGTCTTGGTTTGGGGAAAATAACTGGAAATTTTTCTAGAACTAAAATTATAGCTCTATTTCTAAATCCGTTGAACTAAGGTTCTTTTGATATTCACTAAGTTCCACTACAATATCTACAAAGTTTTTTCTTCTAAATTATTGGTTAATGCTAAAAGAATTACTCCCATCCTTCGCTTGACTTCAGATCCGTTGATTATTTTATATTCACTCTCTAATGGGGAGATGTAAAGTTGGGAGATTTAACAAGTTCTTTTGTTTTTTGACTAATTTAATATCTTCCCGGTTAAAAGATGTCATCAAAGTATGCAAAGCAGAGAAGGTGCAGGAGAGAGAAGAAAAAGAGGTACTTGCTCTTTCTCCCTTCCTCTCACCTAATTTTGGTTTTACTATAAAGAGTGTCCATCTAATCGACTCAGTTTTTAATATAAAGGCCTAAAGATAATTTATCAACAATCCTAAAAAACTTTGAAAGGTTTTTAAATCTCTAGTTTGTCTGGAAAATTATTGATTTTTTGTACAATGTGTTCTTGAAGTTTTACTTGACCATTTTCTACCCTAATCCTAAAATTAATTTATTTAATTTACTTCATAACACAATAAAATTTTAAGTTCCGTTTTTCCAACGTTTCTATGTTATCACTAAAGTTTCCAAGTTCCAATATCATCAATATATACAAGAATAAAAGAGCATTTACCAAATATTCTATCCATCATTCGTTGAAATTAAAATTAGTATAGAAAATTAGTATAGAAAACTTAGAATAGGTAGAAACT